>JAODPA010077578.1:0-27816 GCA_025585075.1 Nepenthes mirabilis
CTATATATTATTATATTTATTGAACCGATGAACTTAGTATTTGGTGACTAAAATGGGATTTGAATTTGTTTTCTTACGCTGAGTATCTGTTGCGTTCTGGATTCCCGGGGTTCCAGTTGGATCCGTGGTTTTCAAGCAACACAAATGTTTGAGATGTTGGATACGAGAGGGGGATTAAGACCGAATTTTTACGTGGAAAACCTCTTCGTGAAAGGGGAGGAAGAACCACGAGGCTCAGGGCTTTTAGGAATGCTTCACTATTTGGATTGAAGTCTTTACAGAGTACAATTACGAGGGTTAATTTCTTCATTGTCTTTTATTTTGGATCTCTTTCCTAGAAGGTTATGCTCACTGGGGGGCTTTTTGATCTCGCTGGGGAGCTTCTCACTCTTTTTTGTTCCGTCTCGCAGAAAAGTGAGAGTTGAGTGGCCGAGAGAGATATTCTCCTTCTGGAATGAGCTCTGGGAGAAAAAGCCGGTCCTTTAAAAATGAGCTTTGTTGGGTATTTACAGGAGAGATTAGGTTGTTGGGAAGGAGACACGTGGCAGCCAACAGGTGGTTGAGAAACTGTCCACTGTCCTACTGACCCCATTTAATACTGCTGACGTGTGGGAGAGCACGCTGCTGGCGCCACTGGTAGGCTTGTGTGCGTAAGGTCTAAATGTCGGTATTGATTTGACTAGGCGTGTTCTGTTGAGACGGCGACTGGCAGTGGTTGCAGGTTCCTTGGGAATCGGCGAAATTGCTTAGCTGGCATCATCGGTTACGTACGAGTGGTCCTCGTCCATTTGTGGTGCTCCCTATCACTGTGCGAGTCCTCGGGCTTCTTTGTGAGCTGTCGAGACCTCTCGGATGCCTGCTGTGGTATTGGGCATTTGGAACATTGGCTTCTGTTTTGAGCCTCATAGGCTTCCCGGCTTTCATGGCTCATGGGCGTAATTACGGACCTTTGATTCGAGCCTTTTTCTTGGGCCGTGCTTTGATGGGCTCATTTATCGAGGCCCAATAGTATCCATATTTTGTCCGAATTCTAACATATTTGGACAATAGTAAGATAAAGATTACAGGGGAAGGGACAGAGAGAGAGTCTCAGGTGCGAGTGAGGAAGGATGAAGGTGAGGGAAATTATTTTTTTATTTGTTAACAACTAAAAATTTGATATATAGAGCGTTTCAGCAAGTGTAAGGATGTGAATTTTCTAATCGAATCTGTTATAAATAATTTGTGTGGAGTGTCCACACGTTATAGATTTGATCGACGGCTAAGGTTGATTTCCCGTTGGGAGCACGGTAGTCCTACTTGTATTAGTGAATTGAAGACGAACCCTTCTTCGGGAGAGGTGAGAGATGATATCCCTGCGGCAACTCCCTCCACCTCCACCCTTTTCTCTTTCAACCCCAAATTTCAACTTCACCCACATCCGGCGCTTCCTCACACACACTAGGAATCAACTATTCCCTGTCCCAAGATCCATCCACATCAACTGCTCCCACTTCAATTCTGCTTCCGAAACCCCAAAATTTCTTCCACTCAAGCTCTTACACCCTTTAAAACGTCTAAACCGGCCCAATTGCAATTGTTTGAAAGCCTCTCGGGATGATTCCAGAGCAGTTTTGCAAGCGAAGAACGACGGCGGAGGCGGTGGAGATGGCGACGGTGGAGGCGACGACGGGGATGACGGGCATGTGGGGAAGAAAAGTGATGCTTCTGGGCTTCTGCCGGAATGGTTGAATTTAACTCCAGATGATGCGAAAACGGTATTTGCAGCGCTTGCAATTTCGCTTGCGTTTCGGTCGTTTGTTGCTGAGCCTAGGTATATACCCTCGTTGTCTATGTATCCGACATTTGATGTGGGGGATCGAATAGTGGCAGAAAAGGTGAGTTATCTCATTTGTGGAGCAATCATTTCCAATTTGGTTTTCTATCGGCTAAATTTGTATGTCTATGTTGATAATCGGGGGTGACTATTTGGGGGTTTTTATATAGTAATTGAGTCACGACGGGGTGAATAAAAGCAAAAAATATCGAGAGAAATAAACAATCTAGTGTGACAGAGATAACATGGAAGTTCCACAGTGAACATTGAAGCTTAATATGGCAGTGTCTTTTTTTTTTCACAGAATCTCCTATAATTAATAAATTCCCAATGCTCCCCTGGAATGATCTTAATGCAGATTTACACTACTGGGCTCCACTTTGTTTAGAAGAAGTTGTGAATATATAGTACTGACGGCTCTGTTAGAAGAGTGAGGACTATTAAAAATCGACACATGTTTGGCATGAAGCATTAGTTATGGATCCTATTTTATAGGAGTTTAGTGTAGGAGAAGAGCTGTTTCATGTTTGCTACCCTGTGTGGATCGCATACAGCTAGGTTAATTGTTTTCAGTTCGGTGGCAAGAGCAAGATGAGCAAATTACTGTTGGTTTTGTTTTTCACTTATCGTCTATGCAACGATTTCATATCCTTGCATAAATGTAGTTTGTTTGTGTAATGTGGGAGTAAGTCAGCTTAGCACATCGTGAAATTGATATTTGCTCTAGTGACTTTTCAGGTGTCATACTATTTCCGGAAACCTTGTGCAAATGATATAGTGATTTTTAAGAGCCCTCCTGTTCTTCAGGAAGTAGGCTATTCTGATGATGACGTTTTCATTAAACGAGTTGTTGCCAAGGAGGGTGATACTGTGGAGGTAATATTACTGACCAGAAACCATTTACACTGGCCTATTGCACTGTCAATTGTGTGTGAACATTTTATGTCCATCAATACTCTTTTATTTATGAATAATGTTATTGGGTCACCCTCCAAACAATGACTTTAATATTGTATTCTATCTATCTATCTACTTTTACGAGTAGCTAAGCATTGAGATTTCTATTATTGCATCAGACATTTTCGAATTGTCACTTATGTTATTGATATCATTGGCTGTAGCTGTACTTGCGAGATTGTAAAATATCGTGCAAAACATTCAAGGTTAAAAATGAAAAATTAATGGTAGTTTTTTGAATCTTACCGTATGAAACAACTCAGTTGATCTTTCCTTCGAAGCATTCTTATTGTAGAATATGATCTTCCACCATTCTTGTGACATTCGAACTCTAAAATACTTGTCACTGTCTACCTTTAATCAAGATTTTGAGTTTCAAAGAGTAGGCAACTCCCGTCCTCCTTCCCACTTTTTATTGTCTAAAATCCTTGTTTTTGCTCCAATTTTGAAATTTCCATGGAGGTTCTAAGGGACACAAGAATTGACATCCAATCATAAAAATGTTGTGGTTAGTTAAATTTTGTTATTTTAATCAGAATTGACACACACAATTCTTATTTTAAATTTGATTATTTTCATCATAGAATTGGAGAATACAAGATTGATACTTGTGTCTTATTCTCTTTGTGCAGGTGCGAGATGGAAAGCTAATTGTAAATGGGGTCGTGAGAGGTGAAAATTACGTTCTTGAACCTCCGTCCTACAACATGACTCCTATAGTATGTTCTCTTTCCCAATGCTTCAGCAGCTTTTATGTTTTAGGTAACGAAGAGATCTATTAGAATTGCGGCATATGAAATTGAGCACAACTTTACAAAAAAAATAGCTCACTTATTTCAAGGGAAGAGATGAAAAACATGCTCAATATCATTTGATTGAATACTTGACCTAACTCATTATTTAGAGAACCCAACTTCTTTAATTGGTATTTTTTTAACAAAAAGCAGTCAGAGATATGAAAGATCACGCCCAATTGAATTGGATTTATGAATCTAAGAAATAGTGTGAATTCATGATGTCTCTATAATAAAAAAAATTCCAGGCCCTGAATTTATTTTATGGTATCTCGTGTGTTTCCTGTTGCTGTACCATGAAATTTTCCGTCCCTGTTTCGATGCTGCAACTGCTGCTTAAATGAGTTGTTTTTGCAGCATGTACCAGAGAACTCAGTGTTCGTGATGGGCGATAATCGTAATAACAGCTACGATTCACATGTTTGGTAATAATGTATTCCAACATAAATATAGCATCTATATCATCCTCAATCAGCTTGCATTATCATATTTCTGCTTACAATTTTCCTTGCTCGTTGGTTAAGGGGTCCCCTTCCTGCCAAGAATATAATAGGAAGATCGGTGTTTCGGTACTGGCCTCTGAACAGGATAGGAGGTACGGTTTCTCCAGATGGCTGTGCTGTTGACACACCGGAGAGCAATACAGCGGCAGCATCGTGACAGTCCGGCAAACTGTTTATCTCCTTCTGTAGAAACTAAAAATGGAGGGATAGACAGCTAACAAGGTGTTTGCCTGTGTTCATTTCCCAGTACTCGTGACTGCCAATTGATTTTGTTAATCGGAACTACATATTGCTTGTGAGCGAGAGGATTTTGACAGAGAATTGGAAGCCCTGTAACTGATAAAATTTGTACATTGACTGCTGTATTGAGGATGGATTGATCTGTTCAGTCTGCGTCCCTATTCAATCTGTGGGAATTGCTACCCTTTCAGTAGGGTTGAACAAAAATTTTCAAATCATTCGTCAACTTAAATTGCAAACGACATGCGCGATTTGATTGCAATTTTAATTATTTATCTAAACAATATTTTGCGTTGAGTAGCTTCTAAGCTGAATCAAATTAACCCTAACCGCGATGCACACATATATATAAATTTTTATTATAATTAAAAATTTCAAAGTCAATTTTACTGCATTTGTTGGTGTGAGAGTAAAATTGCCGTTTCCTAATGGAGTTTAAATTGAAGTGTTGGAATGTGTACTTCAATTGCTGGTTGACTATACGGGTTTGACATGGTGAATGGTTTAGCGTTGCTGACTTGGCATTTCAATGGCGTACATCAGAGGATGGGTAGCCCTGCTAAAGTGGCATGTCATCTCCTGGTAACTGCCAGTATATAGGTATTTCGGTTGTTCTGAAGTAAAGGCCGATTGCGTTATTACTGATGCAGATTTGCTGACGTGGCCGGGTGCCTTTTTGCCTTTGCCCGATCTGGCTTGTGGTGGATGCCAGTTTGGTTTGCGGTGGATGGTTTGACTGACGTGGAATCTTTTTGCCGGTCTGGTTTGAAGGGTAAATTGCTGACTTCATATGCCGATTTGGTGTGTGGGCAATTTTGCCGATTTCAAATGGAGGTAAAATTTACTTCAACTACTATTTGGGTATATGGGTTTGGCATGCTGATCAAGCTCAATCGTCGTCTTGCTGGAGGCTGGTGTGTCATTGCTAACTCAGAATATCATGTGCCAATTAGGATGAGATTGCCGCTTTTGATTTACAACTCAATTGCCGTTCTTTTGGCGAGCATTTGTTAGGTTTGCATTTCAAACACCGTTTCTGATTATGTAATTTTCTTTATTAATGACATTCGTCATGGCTTTAGGGTCCCCTTGTCTCTTTCTCTACCCAAGTCGACAAAACACTTGGTGAAGAACATAACTACTATGTATATTTTATTAAATTTTTGATACAATTAATTATTTACCAAAAAAAAAATTTTACTGCATGTGTAATTTTTAATATAAAAGACCAAATTTTTAATCATTTCAAAGGTTTATTATCACTCGAAATATTGTTTTCTTTGATGTTAAAATAAGTTTTGTTTCAAATAAATTTTTATTTTATTAGAGGGATTTTGAATGATGTTAAGAATTTAAGAAGATTACATACAGCCAGCCACGGTAGGGGGCTTCCGTGGTCATCGTCAAATGATCTATTGGCAAAGTAGAATATAACTTACGGAGTGTACCAGAATCGTTCCCACTCCCAGCACATAAGAGAAAAATCAGATTGAAAACATCACTTTCGTTGTCAATGAACGACGATTTACACCCACAAGGATTTCCCAATTCATAAATCATACATGTGTATCAACCATCAAACTTGAAAAGATTAATCGGAGATGGAGATGATCCAAAAATGAGTGTTTCGTTTGATAGGGAGAATGGTCATCAGATAGGAGCGAAAGACATGAAATGTGAGTAATAATCACATGGATTTATCATCTGAACTATGCTTCTGATCATCATGCGACCATTTTCTCCACCTACCGGTTAAAATTTTCAACTGTGACAGCAGCTATTGGAAGTAGGGTTTCATCGTGGCTCGAATTACGGACGTGATAATGAAAATTATATACTTGAACATTAAATCAAAACCTGGAAATCCCTTGATAAATCAAATAATTTGAACAGAGGCATTTCTTTCATCGCTGACTATCGAATACATGCCAAAATTGGAAGCTTTTTCACCCGTTTCTGAAAGGAATTGTTTCAAGAAAGCGAAAATCTCATGTGAAAGACGGAATTCGAAACGGAATCAAATAATACAATGACGATAAATAAAGCAAAAGAGGAGAGTGGCCTCATAGAGAAGATTAGGCGTATCAACAAGGGTTGATTCAGACATATGCTTGTCTTTATAAAAAGAAATTTAATCATCAGCCAGTATTATGTTTCAAACGAAAACAAAACAAAGAAGAATCCAAACTTCAAAAAAATAAAATAAAATAAAATAAAATCTGGGTAAAGGAGGAAAAAGAGAAAAATTAGGATGGAAGGAATAGGAAGGGAACGAAACGAAGGGGACTCAGCTTATGGGTGGTGATATAACAGGATGGTCGGCAAGGCGATAATATATCGCCATTACGACGAACGAGACCTTTCACACTTCATTCGTCATTGTCCCCCCAATTTTCAGTTCACCATCCGTCAGTCTATAATCAAGAACAAAAGAAATCACCAAGATCATTCAATCAGGCAGAGTGATCGAGGAGTATAGAAAGACATTTGAAGAAGACGAGACGCAGGGCAGACTGAGCGGCGAGAAGAACAAACACTAAGAGGGAGAAGAGAGAGCGAAACCCTAGACAGTGAAGACAGGTGGCGATCGGCCCGCAGTTTATAGAAGAATTTCGCCGGAGTTGACGCGCCCATGATGCAGATCGTGGGCCTACGCCCCAAAAGAATGCCTTGGGCCTTGGGCCCAAATTTATCGTCAAAATATAGCCTACTACTATCATTTCTCATAGATAGAGAGACGACTCCCCTGTAACGTCTCCTTCAGCCCTGTGGCTAGGGCAAGGCCTAATTTAGTAGTTGTTAAAATCCTCCTTATCTTACAGTTTATCAATACATCCAACGGTTAAAATTTCTTCAAGGCAATTTAGACAGTCAAATATCAAAATTATAAAGAGTTGAAATGGGCATCTTCCATTTCCCATCTAAAAACCTGAAATGGCAAGTTTTTGAAGAGATGATCATCCTTGCAAACTGCCCATTTATACAGTCTGAGAAAAAGCTCCCCCTATTGATAATTTAAATGATAGCCCGATATTGTTTATCATAGGCAGAGAACCAATTCTTAAATTACTTTAATGCCCTTTGTTAGTGAAAGGACTTGCTAAGAAAATAAATTCAACAAAAGCAAATTGTTTATAAACTTATAACTTTTAATTATTTTAATAAATGAAATGTCATACATAACAATTCTAACATTAATTTCACGATATGACAGGGAGTCCTTGCTCTCAAGGACTTCGTGGGAATGAGTGAAAGGCAGGCATTTTTGCCCTAAGAATGCTGCATTTCTGATTCAACAAGATCATGCCTTCTGCATCCCGTTGGGCGCCGCTCAATAGCCGATTCTCTAGTGCTTTAACCAGACAATGGAAAGGGAAGAATAACAAAACAGGCATCTCAATGCGTGAAACTTTCAAATCATGGGGCCTCGGAAGACAATATGACCTCAAGATCAGATGGTGTGAAGGCTCACCCTCTTAGGAAAAAAACGTTAAAAACAAAATTAGAAAAATAAGATAAGGGTGAGACGATGCTCATTCACTGAACCCGAATCATGCGGGGAAAAACGTAAGCATACTAGTGCGTCTAAGCACCGACCTACATGATTTCAAAACGACCGATAAACTCTACATCGTACATATGCATGATGATGCACAAACAAACACTTTACACACGACCACAGGCAATGCCTTAGATTTGTTTCGTGAAATATGAACACCGACATTAATATAAAAAAAAAAGCCCTATGCTTAAAAGCCGAGAAAATCACTCACTGGAACAACATAATCTATATATACCTAAAACATTCGGCCTTCAACTTCTGTTGGATCTATTTCGGTCGGCGTGAATGATATGTGGGTCCAATGTTGAGAGGATCTGTGGCATCGACATGCCCCCAGAAACAACGATCTCTGCATGCAAAGAAACACGAAACATGTTGGCAAGTATAATCTCAGAGTAATATGCGATTCCATGGCTCTATCTATTTCTCTATTTCTTCAAACGCATACTCAGAAATTTCCGCAGAGCCCTCACTTGAAAGGAAGATAAAGAAAATCAGCCAAAGAACTCACCAATTCCTTCCCGGACAGATAGGTTTGGTCTGATAACATCTTTACAGTTGATGAGGAAGATGTCACCAATGTATAGATGGTTGGTTGGAACGTAAACACAGTAGAGATCCTCATCCCCAGAATAATTCTATCATTTCAGAGTCAAAGAAAAACATGAATCGACAGGCAGAGTTATATAGGTAGGTAAATAACATAGGACAAAAATAGCAAATTGTTTGACACTACATTTGACAAGCATATTCTAGAAAACAAGCATGATTGGGTCTTATAAAGGAGAATTTGTTAACAACAAAGTTCTAAATCCTCCATTGTGGGGTCAACTACATGAATCCGCTTTCGTCATTCTACTAAATTTATTTTAATATTCTTTGAAAGTAGAAGTAATTTTAAATCATTTTTTTCACATAATTTGAAATTTCCTAGATTTACCTCTTCCTTCATTTCCACCAATCACAATTAGCTTCTCTTTCCCACGTGTTTCGTTTGATCTACATTTTTAAATGTTCTAAATCACTTTAGACTATTCCGTCATTTTATCTTTTAAAAATGTAACTTTTAAACGATTATGAATATTATTATTCATTATTCACTATTCTTTATCTATTCATCCATTTTATCATTTTTATCTTTGTAACATTTTGATAACCTAACATTCAAATCTACAAAGTATAGCAAAAATTCCTTTCAATGCAGGAGAGTTTGTCCTGAACTGAATCATGCATGTACCACCTCATCTAAATAGATCAGCATAATCAGCACCAAACATGACTTAGAGCATCAGTAGTTTTTGGCCCACATTTTTTTCCCTACTGCAAATAAACACAGTGAATGTCAAAAGCATAATACTGCAATCTTGGTTATTGGAATGATGATTATATTACCTCAAAATAAAGTGAGAATATTATAATGTTTAATTTGAGCAGAAAATAACTATTCCATCAGGGGAACAATTATAAGTGCCACCACGGTGGCCTATGACAGTACTACTGGGGAATATCAATAATGGAATAAATATCATCACATCCCTTTTGTGTTAGTTATACTCACTTTCCTGAAATAACTACTCCTGTCAAAAAATTCAAGCAAAATGAGGTAATATATATTTTATTGGGAATGATGATTGAATGAAATTTATATTTCATCTAACCGAATGGTCGGTTGCATTGTAGAAATTATATGAACATAAAAAAATATCAAACAGAAAGCATGGAGATGGGTCAGTAATCAGATTCAGAAATTAGTAACCACACGCATCCTGACACAATGAGTAATATGTTTATCCACAAAAAAATCCAACTATATAAGAAGTGAAGCCGCCGAAAACGAAAAGTCACATTGGTATTTAAACACTATAACTTCTGAATAAACAACAATTCTTTTGCCAAAGTGGGGTCGTTTGCATACCTGCAGGGTAACAGATGAAGTGATGAACCCAAATGCATATTCACCAATCCGTGGATGTCTTATGATGGCCACTTCCTTAAACGCTTGGCTGTTCTGATCTGTTTTGAGTCCAAAGAGTTAATATCGACCGAACTTTATTTGGCCAAACACGAAATAAAAAATATTTGGCGGAAAGCACACCTGGTGATATAGCAGCACTGATTTGCTTTGAGGCATTGTAGATATGACGGATTAACGGCATCCGCTTAATAAACCACTCACCGAGGCTTAAGATGGAAGCTCCCAACCATGATGACATGAACACCCCAATCAAAAAGATGAATGTCATTGATGTTACAAATCCAAGACCTAAGATATGGTAGATAGAGTCAATGGCTTGTATTTCATGCATAAACAGATTAATTAGAAGATAACTGCATGAGTGCACACTAAAATACATCAACTGAATAAATCTCCATTGGTAATTCACACTTGAAAAATGACTCAAGGAGGACAAATAACCCCCAAATGTTGATATGTTCATGCATATGATAGAGGGCAATTATCCAAACTCATCAGTACTAGGAAGTTGACTACTGTTCAGATTTACTCATATGGTTCTTTCAACTTGATGCTGCTATAAGATGAAGTAGAACATAGGTTACAATGTTATATATGTTAGGATTTGACCAGGATACACTCACAACCGGCGCCGCAGAACAAATCCAAACCCCCCATCGGCCATTAGCCACCAAAATTGTGGGCATAAGGAACACAACAATGCACAATAATATTTAACGTGCAAAACCCTTTTCAACTAATGGAAAAACTACGAGACAAGCTTTGAAAAACTCCACTATATAAAATAGGTTTTACAAACCCCCGAAATAGAGAACCAGCAAACGACTGACTTGAGACAAAGCAAAAGGATCTCCTCACTTTTCTCTTTTTTCTCTCATTGGTGGCACTCTTTACTTTCTAATTTTACAAGTGTTTTTTTTCTGTCTCTCGTCTCATCTAACCCTAAAGCGCTTTGCGCGTTTTATAATGACATCTAGTCTAAAACGCATTTCCCACGCTTTTACAATCCTAAAAACGCAATATGGGCCACTAGGACTGGTAGCCAACCATTCTTTAGCATATGCAGTCTGGTCGAATTTTCGACTCAGCAATCCTATCGGCTCTTTGAATCAGCAGTCCGGTCATCCATGCAATTTGATGTCCGGGCACCCTTCAGCCTCTTTACTTGGTTTCATTTCGGACTTGGCTCCTCCTGGTTGCCACTCGGCCTCGGCTCCAATCGGGTCGCCCCTCGACCCCGGCTCCAATCTCGTCGCCCCCCCTCGGCCTGGCTGTTCGGCTGCCCTTTAGCCCCTACGCTACGCGCGTCTAATTCTCGCACGAACTCCACACGATCTTCTGATGTTTTTCCTTTTGTTGGGACACTCACAAGGAAGTGACCAAAAAGCCAAACAATATATATATATATATAAGATACAAAAGTCAGCACCATTTAGAGAAAATTGAGACACATTTGTGATTAAAGCAGACATTGGACATTATTTAACAAAACTCTGCATAGAGTTTCCTCATGAGAATGTGGGTTATATGAAGTCTTCCACCTGGAAGACTCTTTCTCTGCCGTAATGGTCAGATCAATTAAAATGCAGCTTTAAACTTTTTCTTGCTTTAGACATATGCGTGGTTTACCCTTTGTTTTTTTCTTCTTCCCCTTTAAATCCACGAGGAGGAGCAGTCATCATGATCATGACTCCTGATAACATCATTGGTACCTCTATTGATATCTTGAACTTGAATTTCTCAAAGAAAATGTCTGATAAAATTGAGGTGAAGAGTTTTCCAATGTCAATGATTCACTATTGTCTATCATTCAATCTTTATTCCATGAAATCTAGAAGCACTTTTGTAACTCTCTCTCTCTCTCTCTCTCTGCCCCCGTCACTCTCTAGAGCTCTAACTATTTTATGATACAGCATGTTTTCCAGAATTTGATTCAGAACTGTGGAGGGCAAGCAATTCTTAAAAGAAATGTAATTTCAACTTTTCCTGAATTTATACCAGGATTAAGAGGATAAAATAATCCACATTATGATTGTCCCAGTTAATAATATACAGAATATCCTCGGAAAGAAAACATTGTTGAACCCATTAAATAGAAGAATATGCGCATCTCTTGGTTAATTGAAAATGCAAAACCAAAGCACAAGCACAAGGTATCTAGAGTTTGAAGACAGTATACAATCCATCACTCACTATCCATAAACAAGTGACAGAAATAGTTCGTGATACTGAAGAAACACCTTTTTCTTTTGACTTTTGTTTTGGTTAGACAAAGTTGGGAAAAGAGCAATTGAACCTATGACCCTTTATTCCCAAGGCCTTAACCAATTCAGCCCAGACCTCATCGGCTGAAACACATGCTTACCGAAAATTTCAATCCCAAGTTGAGCATAGATTGGAGAGAAAAATCCATCAACAAAGTGTATGAACCACCAGGTTATATAGAAAGTGACGGCAATTGGGAACAGGATGACACTGCAAAAGGAAGAACAGCACACAATGACAGCATTGATTAGTATAACAAGAAGCAAAAGAAAAACAAGGAAAACTACTGCCAGAAAGATCCCAAAATTTACATCTAATTAAAATTAGAGTTCTGGGGATGGAATTTGTGGCCAATTGATTATAGCTAATATCACAAGAGAAAAACTCATTCTGCATTCACACTTTATTTCACATCTACTAAAGTTAGCAGCTCACGAAAAATGGCAGTTCAATTAGCCACCTATTTTTGCTGGAAGCATTGAACATGAACTAAAAGGGCAACCCGGTGCATAAAGCTCATGTTATGCTCAAGGTGTGAGGAAATGTCAAATCACTTTGGGTTTATTGTACATTGAATTACCTTACATTATAAAAGGAGAGTTTTTCACAACACAAACCCATGACCTCCAGATCATACATCGATAACTCTATCTTACATTTAAACACGAACTATATGCCATCATTGCCGGGAAATCACAAACCAATAGCAGACACTTTAATCTTCTAAAACCTATCAAATGACCAATCGATAGGTTCACTAGTTGCTTGGCCTGTGCTTCCATAGAACAAGTCTCTATAATAATGAAGGCTAGCTAGTGCACATACTCCCACATTGTGGATCCACGGAGGATTTGACATAAGCATTCTTATCCCAACATTGCAATGAGACTGTTTTTGTGGTTTAAAACAGTAACTTTTATGTTACAATGAAACAACCTTAGTGTTGTGTCAAATTACATAGCCTATAGATAACAAGGATGAAAATTACTATAAACAGTTGGTACATTGTGTCTATGTTGCAAAAAAGGCAAAAACAGTTTGAGTGAAATGTGGGATAAATTGGTATAACTAACTGAATATGGACGCATTGGTGGGAAAGATAATTGGACATATGTATGGAACCAGAGAGAAAGAACAAAGTCTTTTAAATCTATGAATGGACTTCAAGGAAGCTTTATAAATACAAACAGGTAACAAAAAGAATAAAGCAACTTCTATGTAGTAAAAATCATCAAACTATGAGGAAAAGTGATTATTACTTATTACGGGGGACTTCTTAAGTTGTGATGGAGAATTATATGTTCATATGATAAGACTAGCAAGTTGATTCACTCCAGGATGCAATAAAATCAAGTCAAACTAAGTAATATTTTATTCAAGCTTGCCTCAATGTCTCATAACTGAGCTCATGGTTAATCTTGGCTCAACCTAGCTCAAGCTTGCCTCTTTTTGTTTGAAACCTAAATTGAGCTTGGTTAAGCTGGCTCAAATGTCCATTTGGGATGTATTGCTTGGGCCTCAAATCGAATGGCCACAATCAACATTTTCCCACCAATTTAAAGAGTCCAATTGTCATATCCACACCCAAGTATCAAGAGTGTCTGACATTGGTGCTTTATGGCAAAGGAAATAATATAAGTAGCTATGCTGTTTAGGTTGGGCCTCCCAATTGAAAGCAGCACTGCCCTAATAAAGGCTGACTACTTCCTTCTCCCTTCCCCTGTAGAACATGATTCCCTTTCCAACTTGATGTGGGGATTCATTCACACCAGCTTGAGCTGGTCAGCATCTAGCACATGCTTAGCCCTCAAGTAACACAGATCCACAGCAACTGAGATTTCAGCAAAATCCACTGGAGGAAGATATCTAGCAATAAAGAGTGCCAACTGGAGGCAAGGAAGATTGGAATCAAGTGTACAATGGTACAGCACCAGGCACAAGCCAGCCATCAATAGTACAGCAGCTGGTGGTATACTGGTCCCTGCTAGAACTAAAAAGGGAGAAACAAGAGCAACCCATTTACATTATCTGCCATTGCAGCTTTCACCATCTGTAGAAACCTGAGCTGCTATACATAAAGAATTGAATATATTGTGGCAGGGGGGAAAGTGGACACCCCTCCATGGGTTAATTTGCTGTTATATTTTACAAGGTAAGATAAGATGGGACAGGTATTGGTGGTGATCAAAGCCAAACCATCGGCCTAGAAAGTGGGTGGACCGCCACTAGGCTAACATGATTCACTAACATGCCATGTCTTGTATAAGAAGATAACATTAAAAAGAAAATAATAAAAGCACGATTACACTCACTACCTCAAGTTGGGATCGAGAGTATCGAATCAATTCACAAAGCTATTTGAGTAGCTCAAACTAAACATGAGATTGAAAATGAGATGACCAGCCCAGGTTCAAGTTACAAGCAAGATGCCTCAAGCTGCTTACAACCTCAGGCAGTTAATAAGGACTTTCTATTAGACATTAACTGTTATAGTGACACCATGTAAGCTTGTTTTTATTACCCCCGAAGACCTCTGTTTTCAAATTCTTTTTGTTTCTAATAGTTGAATGCAAATTGGCTCCATCCTTCGCCATTACAAAACAACATTATATTGATGTTTTCATCTTTCTTTCACCAAATTAACAAAATATAATAGAACAAAACAAGATTTAGGTGAAGCATTTACTTGTCAACTTCTGATATTTCTTTTCTATCTGCATACTGATATCCTAGATTCATTTTAGTGAAGTTTATATTCTAATATGAACCCCTCAACAATGCCCAACAGTAGTTTGTATATCCCATCTGTCTGTTCCACTTAAATTCGAAGTGCAAGAAATTATAATAAGATATCTAAAATGCATGCCAAGTTAAGGTGGACAATTAGATAGAAGTGATGGGCGCCAAATTCAGCATTGAATGGGCAAGGTTTAAACATGATTTGAACAATTGCCTTTTTTTTGGGGGGGGGGGAGGGGGGGAGAGGAGGTACAAAGCAAATGTACAGGGAAAAATGCGAGGGTCTGCCGATAATTCTATACAAATATGTGAAGTAATGGTTGAAAATGTCAACAAAATAAACACATGACAACATGAGAAAAATGGGCACAGAAGTAATAACAAGAAATACCTACCATCCAGTCATAAATTTTTTGGAGGCCCAGCTCCTAATAACTTTGTAAAAAGTCTGTACAGTAAGAATATAACGATGTTAGCTTCCTTGACGCAAAAGAACAAAGATACAATGACCATGTAAAGAAATAACTTTACAGCACAATAGAATTCAGTCACATATGGTAAATGGTCACCAGGTAAAAGAGGAAGATATATTATACAAGTAATTTAAGCCCCAATTACTGTTCTAGAAACACCAGACAACATCAAGAAGTGGGTCATAACATTTCCTCAAAAGGAAATTGAACCACAGATGCCACATGGGGGCATGGCTTGCATGAGTCAATTGACAGGCAACAAAATTTCTCTTAAAGAGTCTCTAAGTCTTACTCTTGACCTCATTCTCTTCCTCCAACAAGCAACATTACCGCCCTGACACTATGCTGACGCAGGCCACCAGCACTATCTATTTCCCTCTCTCCAATCTCTAATCAATTACCCAGTCATTGGTACCTTCAACACTAAACTGCCATTTTCACCAAGAAGCAAAATCCATCATCAGCATTGATGCAGCTGCAGCACCTCCAAGAAGCACAGTGCGCCACCATGGCAGCAATTAACATAACCAGAATTGTATAGTCCCATCATTTCTCTTGATATGCCCATGTCTCCATTTTTTACAAATATGTCCCATCTCTCTCATACCTAGTTTACAATGATCAATTAAGGTGATTTGGTCATGTGTTGCTGATTTTAGTAGGGTCTTTGGAGGTTGTCATGGGTGACAGACAGAGATGGTGGATGAGGAGGACAAGAAGAATTGAAGATGACAATTGACAGCAGTGGAGACATAGCAAAGGCGGAAATTATTACCAATGGCAGACATGGTGGTTGCAAAATTCTCCATGCTCAGTGACAGTAATCGTAGTAATGTTAGGCGATGTCTCTGATGGCGGATTACAAGGTGGTAACATAAAGGAAATGGAATCGATGGGCGTCTTGATTATGTGATTTTTAATCTTTTGCAAAATGGCAGTTCCAAGAGACGGAATTCGGAATTTGATTCTCAGAGAGCGAAGCCGCAAAAAGAGGAGTAGAATCATGGATTTTGTGATCTCGCCCTCTCAAAAAGAACTTCAAAGAGAGAGAGAGAGAGAGAGAGAGAGAGAGAAGAAAATAAAACCACTTTGAAAGGTCCCAAAATCCGTTAAACTGCCTGGCCAATTTTAATCCCAATTTGATCTGAATTAATCTTTGAAGTACTTGAGCTGATAAATATTGCAGCAATTCCATGCAATTCATAATTAGGTTCAGCAAGCCAAAAAAACACCAGAGCATCAATTTTAGGTCATTAAAATTTGACTAAGCTACAACAGAAACAATCGAAGGCACATAAGAAAAAAGAAACCCATAAGAATTGATGCAAAACCCAGATGGATCGAAGCAAAAGAAGAAAAATTACTAACCTCTCGGCCAGCGTGATGGGAGGACGTAGGAGAAGAAGAGGGTTTAGCAGAGTCGTCGTCATGGTTGACTGAAGAATCGGCCACCGGTAGAAGAAGTTCCCTATCTCTCTCCCTGCTACTACTCCCCATTACACCTGTTGTTGATTTATCATCGCCCATCAGAGTTTGCCAGCCAGCTGCAGTGAAGGGAAGACTCCGTCTGTCGATTGGTTGACTGATTGATTGAGGGATTTTCAGAGAAAAGAGGCGGAGAGATATTCTTTCGGATACCTCTCTTAACGAAAGTCCCTAATTTGCGTAGGCTCCTCTGTCTCTTACTTCTCCCATCACGTTGGGCTCTACTACGAGGCAGCAATTTCACTGCTTCAACTTTCAAAATTCCCTTGCCTAACTGCTGCTGCTCTCGGACTTCTTCGCATAAAATCAATAATTCTGGCAGCTTTTGATCTGATATTTCTCTAAATAAAACTGAACGACTCTAAAATTGTATTCAAATCTTCCATTTTTTCCCCTTAAACATACCAAATATTACTATATAAATGCACATAATTAAGAAGGATTATATCAATGTTTGTATCATATAAATCCAAATACTAACTTCTTAGACTTATATTAGAAGGACAATAGCCAAAATTTAGCTAATTATTGATGTATGATTGATATAGCCACCCTAAGACTACAACAATAATAATACACTACTTGGTAAACCAAAGGGCATTTTACTTCTTTTCAAACCCACAAGAAAGAGAATCAAAGTACCTGTTTATTACTATCTATGTTATAGGGTCACTAATCAGATTTTTTTTTAATTTAATATTTTACTTATTTATCTATTTTTATATCAAATTAAAAAAAAGTTAAGAAGGCAGTCACATTACCTCCAGACCTCAACTTAAATACATACGCTGTGTGTTGGGGTACAGCACATTGCCACTTTCAGACACCCATTTGCTCACTTGGGTTTTGGTCGTAGCCACTCACGTTACCCCAATTATACAAATAATGCCAATAAACCATCTCCCTCTCTCTCTAAGAGGTGTTAAAAAATATATATTGTCACCTTTAGAATAATATTATTGATACAATATCTCATCCAACCATTTATTTCAATACAATAATAATAGATAAATATCACGCTATCTAACGATGTTTTAAGGATGGGTAAACGATTTCCTTAAAAAATATATACAGACATATACAAAAGTAAGCCTCCATATACATACACATACACTCGTATATAGGTAGAAGTACACATATATCCTACATATACACCAATGAGCTGTGTTTTGGTGATTCAAACCAATGCTATAAATCACAAACTTGCTTCGGGTAAAGAAAAAATCACCCTTCACAATCATCCCCGTATGAATCCTCACTCAAAAATTCAATCTACGCTTCATACATCTGTCGTGCATCCATGCCAATGCAAGAGTGCTCTATAGTTTGCTTCTGGGCATGATTATTGAGAATATTAGCAAACGAATAACAAAGCAAACTTGATCTTTTCCTATAGGCTAGACTTGAAAGGAATCGAGTATTGCTTGTAGAGTTTTCTGGGAAGACTGCCATTGCTTCTCATTCGCACTCGCAACAAATAAAACAACTGTATTCCCTTTTGCTGTAGCTTTGGCGAGGTTGTGCGTTCCCGTTAGAGCAAATGGCGTCTCGAGCACATATTTGTAATACTGTAATAACCAGGAAAAGGGAAAAGTAGTAGTTTCAATCCAAGCTCTTCCAGTGTTTCTAGAAAATAATTGAGAATAATAACAATCAAGAACACACATTATTCAAACACTTTTCACAAGTTCATAATAAACAAATGCTTAGATTACATAAATTCTCTCTTGGATGGTTTCTTCTTTTTGTTTTTCAAAGGAATGTTAGCTTATCAAATGAGAAATGACAATTGCAGAATGTCGGAAATTAAACTGTAATACCCTTGAAATGAAGATCAGAAAACGCTGATGTTGCTAAAGCATCCTATTAATAACATTGATATCGTTATCAAATATTTTTGATCTTTACTTAAGAAGACACAGAGATGCATCCCATAACTACAGTCAGCATATTGTGTTCTTCAAAGGATGTGTTATGAAGAAGGATTCAAAATTCTTATACATTTAGAGCATGTTGCTCCAAGCCCAGCTGATTAATGGAAGAAAATTCATCAAGCGACCCACATATAGAGAAATTTAAGGTGGTGGTGGTGGTGAGGTTGTGTTTTATAATCCAACAATAATAAAGCCATAAGTCCTGTTAAGTGGGGTTTGCCATGTGACTTTGTTTTTGTAATTTCATTTGATTTAGTGCATTATCCTCTTAAGCGTAAAAGTAATTTTAAATCCTTTATCATCTCATTTCTAAGTTTTTCTAAATTGATTCTTTCTTTATTTCCATCAACCATAACTAACTCATCTTTCCTCACAAGTACTTAATTTGGTCCACTTTTTAAATATCTGAACCATATTAGATATCCTTCCCTCATCTTATCTTTCATATTACAACTTCAAAGCATTTTTGGATATAATTATTTCTTAACTTATCTTTAGCACGTATGACTCTATTTATTCACGCTAGCAATGCTTATATCCATGACACTTACTTTTACATGTTATTGTTTAATTGCCCAGCATTCTAATGTTGTATATCATATGCATCAATTTTTTTGTCACAAGTAGCATCTACTCTCGTCTAGATTAACAAAGCAAATGACAGCCTGTTTGCCTACTTCCAATTTATAGGTTGAAGGAAGAAAATGCAGATCCAAAGAAGTGGCAAACATTTCGAATGAAAATTCCCAGCTGTCTGCATCTACAACTAGGCAGACAACTATGCAGTAGGCATCACTTGCAGAAATCTGTTCCACTTTATCCAAAAAAGAAAAAAAGAAAAAAGAAAAACAGAAGTATATTCGTCTTTTTGAGGACAGGCTGATTTGAATGTAATAAATAATTACAATCTGCAAGTTCAAGGAGTGTCCAGCTAACCCTTTGAACATAAATTGTCTGTGGCACTCAAGAGAGTGGGATACCAAGTGAAAATCTACATGTTCGATTATTGACAATGAGTACTTCATGCATATAGTATCAGAGTCGGAAATGCTTCGGGATTCCCCCAATAACCAACAAATGGCAAGTGCGTGGCTCATTCTGAGACACTAGGGTGGACCAGTGTAGGATAATAGGTTGAACATATTAGACCCTGTTTGACCGGGGTGAGTACTAGGTACCTCCACAGTATTCTTGTTATTCCTTCTCTGGAGAAAAATATGTGCAATGCTTTTGTTTCTTTTTAGATCTTGTAATTGGTGTAGTCTAATTGTGTCATTTGTATGTATAATATTGAGATACTATTTCTAATTAAATATTACTATTTCTCTTACTACATAAAAAACATATTAGTTCATTTATTTCATATTTTTCAAAGTATTTATTTTGCACTTTTAAATTGAAAAAATAAGAAACAAATGAACAAATAAGAGATTTTCTTAATGGTCATTTTAAAATTTAGTAGCAGCAGCTAACACTCCAACAAAACACTATATTTATATTTAACATCAACAAAGAAAATAACACGTATAACAGCTCAACAACAAATAGCCAACAGCAGCATCAAATTTTCAACAGCCTAATCAAGTAGGGCCTCATATGTTTTCCCTTTTAACCCTGCATTGCTAAGTAGAACACAAGCATTGAGAAATGGAATCAGATTTGCGCTATTTGTCAGTCAATTAAATCCTAGCTCCCTCATGTGATTCTTCTCTCTTTGGAGTTGAACTATCTTATTGTCAAGTGCACACCACTTTCAACATCTTCTTCTTTGGTAAGATGGTAAACACGTATAAATAGGCACAAATATGCCATACAAATTTCATGTTAGTGGCATTTTAAAGGGCAAGATATTATACCGTCTGATTACCGAGCTTCTCGACTGAAGTCTCAAGCAATTCATCTGGGTCATAGGTGTTTCCGGTGACAAAAGGGCCAAGAGAAGCGATCAACTTCTCAGGGCTCCCAATATCTTCAATGGAGGCATTGAGTTTATTCGTGAGTCTGATGAGAGGAGATGCCACAACCTGGACCTTCCCTTGCTTTTCATCTTCAAACTTCACCTCCACCCAAGGCTCTGCACACTTCGGTTGGCAGTAATTGCCTGATAAAATGTTGGCTACACGCATCTGCTTCCATGTTGGCGGAAGAATGAACTGATAAGGCTCTACATTCCCTGCAAAAACACTAACCCCATGTTTGGCATTACATAAGATCAACTTAAAACAAACAGTTCCGTTAGTTAAATCTACTTTTTCCAAGAAAAAATAAACTACTAAACCGCGATTGCTTTCATAAAGTAGAGTGAAACAAGCCATAGATGTGTTGTTTTTGAAAGCATATCTCAGCATTAATTGGGGGCTTCTGCTAACATAACAGCTGTAAATGACCAAGGTTGTGAGATTGCTGAAACGTGAGGTTGTGAGATTGCTGAAACGTGAGGTTGTGAGATTGCTGAAACGTGACTGAATTATACTGTTCGTTCACTTGGCAACTATGAATTTGAAATTATATGGATTTGAGGCATTTCCTCATTATTAGCGCAAACCTAAATCTGGCAAAATGCTTAATTATGTAACTGTGTTGGGTTTCAAACCCCTTGTTTGAACTGGGTGGAAATAACCGATAACGCACAATAAATTAATAATAATTACAAGCGACGAAAAATACAATATTTTACATAGAAAACTTTCTTTTCAAATGAGAGAAAAAAACCACAGGATTATATATCCAAAATATCTACTCTGCGATATGTTCAGTTACACAAACCCCAATCAATAAAAGGGTACAACTCCTTATAATAAATGAATTCGAACAATAAAGAGTATATGATAAAAGAGAAAAAATACAATCAATAAAATATTATTTTTAACTTCAAGAACGTATTCGAGGTCGGTGGATAATAGAACTCAATTTGAAACTCAATCAAATAAGTGAATCTTCCTCTTTTCTCTTTTCTCTCTTTTTCTCCTCTTTTTCTCTCAAGGTCCGCACTTCTAAGCTCAGAAAAGTCACAAGTGTAACCCTAAAAATTGTGTCAGAGTTTTTATATCAGAAACAGCTCTCAAGTGCTAGTTGGGTGTGCATCACGTGCAAGCCCACTGTAATTGGCGCACGAACACCCATTGGGTGCTCCTCAGGCCGTCCATATCTAGCCAATATGCGCATACGCGCCTCTTAAACGTCCTTCGAGCGTCTTCAATTTGAAATCGGCGCACATGTGTAAATCAGGCACCTGTTACATGCCACTCAACAACTTTTTCCCGATCAAGTCAATGCACGTGCGTCATCAAGTGTGCCATCAAATGATATATCAGATAAGAATGGGACCCACACGAGAGTAACCTATAACCCAATAAACTTTTCCTCACAATCTTGTGGAAGCTATCATCATTCCGGCTACAGTTCGGCAAATTTCAAACTTTTTCCTTTGCACCATTTTGGTCATCATGTCAGATCAATTTTCCTCGCACCTAACCTTATCAAGTGTTACCAGTTCCGAGTCAATGACATTCATTACCCAGTAATATCTCACATTAATATGCTTTGATTGGAAATGAAATGATGATTTTCTACAAAAGTGAATAATGCTTTTATCGTCACAAACTAGCACATATCGCTCTTACTTGAAACCGAGTTCCCGGATGAACTTCTTGGTCCACAACATCTCCTTACATGCCTCCGTTACCGCAATGAATTCCACCTCGATGGTAGAGAGAGTAACATACTTTTGCAATCTAGATTGCCACGAAATAGCTCCTCCTACAAACGTCACTAGATAACCCAATGTGGACTTCCGAGAATCAATATCTCCCGCCACGTCTGCATTGGTATACCCAACTAGAAGCAGCTTGTCATTTTCGAAACATAAACACATCTTAGAAATTCTTCAGGAATACCTCAAAATCTATTTCATTGCGAACCAATACTCATTCCCGAGATTTGAAAGAAATCAGTTAACCGTTCCAACTACATAAGTAATATCCAGTCTCGTACACACCATTACATATATCAAACTGCCCACGGCCGAGGACTAAGAGACACTTCTCATACTTGTCTTTTTATCATCTGTAAAGAGGCATTGCCTGTTGCTCAACTTGAAATGATTGGCCATTGGAGTGCTTATCGGCTTGAACTTCTCCATGTCAAAACATTGAAGCATCTCCTCAACGTAGCTTTCTTGAGACACCCACAGTTTCTTCACTTTTCGGTTGTGAAATATTCCTACACCAAGAATTTGCTTTGTCTGCCCCAAATCTTTCATAGCGAATGATTTCCTGAGTTGCAGCTTCAAATCGGTGATCTAGGAGACATTTCATCCAATAATAAGCATATTATCCACATAGAGTAGGAGAATAATAAAGTCATCTTCTAAAAACCTTTGAACAAAGACATAATGGTCCAAAATAGTATTTCAGTAACCTTGGCTCACTATAATAAACTTGAACTTCTTGTACCACTATTACAGGGCTTGCCTTAGCCCATAGAGGCTTTTCATTAGATGGCATACTAAATATTCATTCCCCTCAACTCATAATCTCTCTTACAGCTCCATGTAGATCTCCTCCTCAAGGTTACCGTGAAGAAAAGCCGTCCACACATCTAATTGCTTAAGTTTTAGAACAAGTACCGTGGCCAATCTATGAGCCACCGTAATTAAAGACATCTTCATAATAGGAGCAAAAATCTCTTCAAAGTCGATACCCTTTCGTTAATTGAACCCTTTCACAACCAACCTCGCTTTGTACCTTATTTATGGGCTATTCTCATCATCCTTCAACTGGAAGACCCACCTATTCTTCAAGGCTTATTTACCCTTAAAAACTTGGTCAGCTCGAACGTGTGGTTCTATTGTAATAATCTCATTTCTTCTTGTATGGACTCCATTCACACCGATATATGCTCATCCTCTAAAGGTTCATCAAAGCTTTCGGGTTCTCCACCATCAGTAAGCAACACATACTATTAGCCGATAAGTGAGAGAAGGGCCTTCAATTTCTAGTGGATCGTCGAAGTGGCATGGTCTCAGCTGGTTCGGAATCATCATGATGGATAGCGTCATCTACATTTGCATAGTCCACTCCATCAAGCATGGGAATCCCACGATTTTATTCCCCTTCAACATCATCTAGATCACCATCTTCATCACAAATCGACGCTGGTGTCAAAGATTCAAGATTGATATCGCATAGCCGATCATTGCCATTATTGGAAATGACTTTTTCTACTTTGCCGATATCTTTAATAGTCTTCTCGACAAACACATTCCTCGACCAAACAAACTTTTTCTCTATCAGGTCATAAGCCGGTAGCCTAATTTATCTTCCCCGTAATCGAGAAAGATGCATCGTCTCGTCTTCGATTCCAGCTTAAACCTCTTGTCCTTTGGGATATGGACAACGGACTTGCAACCGAACATGCACAAATAGTAGTAGGACACCTCCTTTTTAGACCACACCTTCTCCGGTACTTCTCCATTTAGTAGGCCACTTGGTGATAGGTTAATCACACGAGCCACAATATTCAAGGCTTCCCCAAAAATGCACCGGGGTGCTTTGCCTCCGAAAGCATGCAACAAACTTTCTCGGCCAATGTTCTACTCATCCTTTCCGCCACACCATTCAATTGCAGTATCTTCGGTGGAGTCCTTGGATGTTGTATATTGTGGGTCCGATAATATGCATCGAATGCTTCAATGTATTCCTTTCTGTTATCACTCCGAATGCACTTCAACTTCTTTTCCATTTGTCTTTCCACTAGGGTATGAAATTTTTTGAAAATGCCAAGGACTTGGCCCTTCAACTTCAGTAGATATACCCATAATTTTTTCGAACAATAATCAATGAACGTAATAAAGTAGAGTGCTCCTCCAAGTGTCTTCACTTTAAGTGGACCACATATGTTGGTGTGGACCAACTCAAGAAGATTTGTCTTCTTCATGGAAGAGTTTTTATAGAATGAAACTCTCTATTACTTCCTCACCATATAGTGAGGATAGGTTTTCAATTTGACTTCCTTCACATCTCAAAGAAAGTTCTTCTTTTCCAAGTAATTCAACCTTTTCTCACTCATGTGGCTTAAACGTCGGTGCCATAAGTCTGAAGACTTCTCGCTTTTTGCCACATGCACGTCTTTGACTAAAATTGAAGCTTACAACACATACAAGCTGAAAACCTTTTTTTCCATGGGAAACAACTAGGGATCCTTTAGTTAGCTTCTATATCCCCTCACATAATGTATTGTAGAACCGTTTGACATCAAGCTTGACCACTGAAATGAGATTCAACCAAATATCCGGGATGTGTTAAACATCCCTCAACAATAGCTTGGTTCAATTGTTAGTGATTAGGCACATATTACCATAGCCAATAAGCTGAGACATACATTCGTTTCCCATCTTCAACACTCCAAAATCACCGGAAGTATAAGATGTGAAAAATTCCCCTCTCGACATGACATTAAGTGAAGTGCCACTATCCACCACTCAATTTGTTTCATGGTCCGGCAAATTAATTACTTCATCTTCTTTAGAAATCAATAGAAGATCAGATTTAGTAACAATTGAGGCTCTCTCATCATATTAGGTCTTCTCAGCCTTCCTTTCATTTCCATTAGTATTTTTACTTTTTCATTTATAGCAATATTTTTTAATGTGTTACTTTTTTCTGCACCTGTAGCATTCGAGGTTTTAATATCTCGACCGTAATTTGCTTTGATTCTTTTCACTAGATTTTGGGCCACTCCCCTTATTTCTTTTCCATGTTTCAGAGACTAGCACTTTGGAGTATAAGGTAGAGGAACCTTGTGAGCGTCATCTAATCTCTTCATTTAGTATGACTACTTTTACTATCTTTAGGGTTACCATGCTA
Source organism: Nepenthes mirabilis (assembly GCA_025585075.1). Lineage (NCBI taxonomy): Eukaryota > Viridiplantae > Streptophyta > Magnoliopsida > Caryophyllales > Nepenthaceae > Nepenthes > Nepenthes mirabilis. The sequence continues at coordinate 25,610 of JAODPA010077578.1, forward strand.
TTTAGAATGGTATTGGTGATCCATATCACCTCCCACGAATCCAGTAAGATAGTCAACAATTACAAGTTTAGCAACTTGTCATCAAATTTGATACCAATGCCACTTAATTAGTCAACACATTTCTAGAACTCGTTCAAGTGTTTTGCTATAGATGTACCTTCTTTGTATCTTATTTCCATCAATTTATCTAAGTGATATAATTTAGTGTTCTCGGTCTTTAAGGCATAAAGCGTCTCGAGTTTCTCCCACAACATCTTCGCATGTGTTTCATTACAAATATAATTATATACATTATTATCAATAAATTGCTGAATGTAACTACAAACTCATTGATATTCAAAAGTCCATTCCTCATCGAACTTTGACTTCGGCTTTTGAGTAACAAATACCAGAAGATATACTATTTTTATAAACAATAAATCCTTCATCTTACTCCTCCATATATTATAGTTTGAGCCATTCAAGCAAATTATTTCGTTTTCAGCTTCCATTTGTTCAAATAAGTTTCAACACACAGCAATAATAACCGTATCTTTGATACCACTTGTTAGATTTCAAAGCCCTTATTTGAACTGAGTGGAAGTAACTAATAACGCACAATAAATCAAAAATAATCACAAGCAATAAAGGATACACGATTTTACATAAAAAACTTTTTTCTCAAATGGGAGGAAAAAGCAACGGAATTGTACGTTCAAAATATCCACTATGTAATATGTTCGGTTACACAAACCCTAATCAATACAAGGGTACTTCTTGTAATAAATGAGCTCAAATAATAAACTATAGAATAAAAGAGTAGAAACACAATCGGTAAAATATCCTTCTTAACGTCAATAACAACATATCCAAGGTTGGCGGATAATAGAACTCAATTCGAAACTCAATCGGATGAGCGAATCTTCCTTTTATCTATTTTCTCTCTTTTTCTTATCTTTTTCTCTCAGTGTTAGCACTCCCAAACTCAAAAGGGTCACAAATGTAACCTTAAAAATTGCGTCAGGGCTTTTAAATCAAGAATGGCATTTGAGCACCCATCGGGAGCGCATCACGTGCGAGCTTACTATAATCAACACACGAGCGCCCCTCAGGTACTCCTCAAGCGGCCCATATTTGGCTAATGTGTGCATGTGCACCTCTCGAGTGTTCATTGAGCGTCTCCAATCTGGAATCGGCCCACATGCGTGAATCTAGCGTCTGTCACATGCCATTTAACAACTTTCTTCTGATCAAGTCAATGCCCGTGCGTCATCGAGTATGCCATCGAATGATATATTAAATGGCATGAAATTTACATGGGAGTGACCTACAACCCAACAATTAGCACTAAGACTATACCAAACAGCTTAACGTATTCTGATTAGCGTATCTTTGGAACCTTTATTGCTAAGTATAAATTTAAGACGGAAGAAACTACAGACCCCATTTCCCTCTATAGATGAAGCCATTGCAAGAACTGTAAAATGGGAATTTCACAACTAACCAGTAAATATTTAAAATGCAATCGGCATGGTTTTCCAATCAATTACAGCCGATACAGTCTCAGAACAAACCCCTATTTTCTAGAGCGAAGAAAGATGGAATACCTGCACGAAGAGCAGGAGTGTCTTTAGTAGAGGCTTTGAAGAGGACAAATGAGGGGTCGGATGGTGATGGTGGGAGATAAGAACCCACTTCGATTTCTTTAGCTTGTGAAGGAGGAGGCTTATTAGTGAATAATATCAAAGGGATAAGAGAGAGCCCTTTGAGGAATTCTCTTCTTTTATAGTAACTTTTATGAGGAAATGAGTTTGTTGTCGATAATTTCGATGGCGGATGGAAGAGAATTGGAGGTGAAGTGGAATTTGATTTAGCTGAGAAAGTCACGGAAAATGGTGTGAGCCAAGCAGTCGCCATTTGGGAGACGGAGAGAGCCTCTGCAATTTGGATGACGGAAACGCTTTATCTAGGCAGGATTTTTTAATCATTCAAGATAAACTTTACTGTCCTGTCCTAGTTGAGCATCGGATTGGATAACAGGGAGCCAAAAAATAATTTCCATTTCCATGTATTATGCATGATGTTTTGAAAGCTAGATGAGAAAGCCTCCCCAAATCCACTATGGAGCAAGAACAAACTCAATATGATGTGTAAGTTTATAGAACCTACTTTATTTTTTGAGTAAAATCAAAAGTAATTAGGAGTTTTTTCTTTGAAATAATATAATT
>JAODPA010077589.1:0-25410 GCA_025585075.1 Nepenthes mirabilis
TATATTTTATGGAGTAATTTGCTTAATTTCACTTTTGACTCGCTAACCTTTTGGATTAGAAAGTTTGATATTTACTTGCAAGTGGTTCAAGTTGAGAAATGGTTGTACAAGGATAAAATTAAAATTTTGAATTAGTTTGATGCATTAGTAACAAGAGAGAATAATATTTTTAAGTTTGTCATTTTAGTTAAGTTGTTAGGTATTATATCTTCAAGTAGTTATGAAGTATGATATTTGCATTTGAGTTTAATTTTTGATTCTGTTTAGTGGTGTGATTAATTTATTAATTTGATTAATCAAATAATTATTATGGATACTTTTTCTCACATATGAATTGAGGTCATACGTTATTGGTGCTTAGAACTACTGTCGGGCATGGTATTTTGGTTTCTATGATTTGATTTGTTATTTTATTTCAAATTATTTGTTAGTATTTGATTTTTAAGTTTGTGTCTCGATATTATTTTGGATTTTAATCAGTGAAATAAATAATTAAAATTTGAATAATTAAGGACTAAAAATCTAATTTAAGCTAATTATGAATTAATATAATTTGAGTTAGGATCTGGAATATGACATAAATAGTTCATTGCATTAGGTGAGATTGACATAGAATTATTGGCACACCCTTCATAATGGTTTAGACTTTGGAAGACTTCATTGTTGAAGTAATAACCCCAAATTTAGAGGAATAAACCCTAACGCCCTTGGGGTCTCCAATCGAAGCCTCATTGCGCCGATGAACTCTACTCACGGATGGGGAATCAAGCCATACAAGTAGTGGAGTGGAGGCAATTCTCACCTACCTCAATGGGATGGAGTTCAAGTATTCGATCACATTTGATTTTACAACAATGTGATTGAGGATGAAGCTCTATTGACTAGTTTAAAACTGGCCAATGAGTGTTTTGTAAAAGGCTTGACCATTTATAGTTGCTCTAAGCTAGTGGCTAGTTAGGTATTGACCAACCTTAAGGCTAGCAATCTTGACTTAGCTAAGTACCTCTCTATAAAGTGCTACCCTTTTGTTGAGCTTTTGTGAAGTTTTGGTTCCAAAACGTCCTAATTAGAAGGTAATTAAAATGATAATAGTCAAAATTAGATTTAAAATATGAAAAAAATTAAGATCGGAAGCAAATTAGAGGGATTTGTGCTTGGCACCTGATTGGCGCCCGAGGCACAAGCAAGGTGTGGGAAGGCCGAATGGGCCACCCGAGGACCACCCGAGGTGCCACTCGAGCGCAAATAGCTGAACCTCTATGCCTAAGAGACTCCCGAGGCGAGCCCAAGGCGGAAATAACAGAAGAGCCACGCTCAATGGCTGCTTGAGTGTGGATCCAAGTGTGAAAATCAGAGCACACCGCGCTCGACGACTACTCAAGCGCAGGACCAGGCGTGATTTCCAGCAGTGTGGCGCTCGATTATCGCCCAACTAGCTCCAATCGGAGTATATATACTCGCTTGGGTTCGTTTCTTGTCATTTTTTTGGCTTTTCTGAGAATAGAGAGAGAGAGAGAAGGAAGGCTAGAGAGAGAAAAGACGAGATCGAGGACATCGAGTCTGAATCCGTCCGAGAGTTAGTTATAAAGGTTGCAAATTGGGTCAATGAAAGCGTTCCCATACACTTTTTATTTCTTCTTTCGATTTTTATTCGTTTTTTTCAGGTATTTTAGTCACAATACCTACCCAAATTATGAAGAACATGTAACCCATAATTATTGCTCAAAGTATTTATAATTTATTGTCCGATTTGCCTTTCGTTTGACTCAATTTGGCTTCACCAAACCCTACCTGTGCCGAAATTCGGGATTCCCCTTTTTCCCTTCGTATTATGTTAAATTGACCCCAAAATAGGAATCACCATGTTGTAATTATGCATATATATCGGCCGGATGTCTAATCTCACAAGTCTCGACCCGTTCGTAATGTTCGGATGCTCTAAATCGACACTATTACTGTTCACCCGAGAATAAATAAAACATTTGCATGCTTCTTCCCTATTTAATTATTATAAAAGTATGATTAATTGCATGTGTTTAATAATAAGCTCTGAAAAAATATAATTGTGTTTCGTGTGTGGAAGAAATGTGCTCCGGAGGCCCCCAAAGTGATAATTGCCTAATGTGGTAAGGAATTCTAATCTTTCCTATACATTGTGACATCCATGCATCCAAATTGACTTGTGAAAAGACTTAAATCTGAAGAAAAGATAATAATCGGATACGTAATCAGAGAGAAGTGGACAATGTGATTTGGGATCGAATGGTTCTCCCAGATGGAGATATTGTGGATTGAATTATGGTGGACCTTTCCTCAAATAGATAAGAACCCGTGAAACTAGGACTATGGAATTGTGATACAGAGGTAATACCCCTTGGCTTGCCAGTAGAATTATAGTAGAGATTCAAGGATCACCCTAACCGCGTATTTTAGTGGGTAATGCTCTTAGCAAGCTTTTAGATATTATTGTGGAAGGATGAGGACTGGCCCTGAGCCCCGGGGATACATATGATGGCCCCTATCTTTGGGTCGATAATAGGAGCTTATGACCTTAGATCATTGTGGTGTATCATGTTCCTTTTCTCGTTCTCCCGCACCTTTAATTAGTAAGGTTTAATAACTATAATCTGTAAAGATAAATAATCATGCATAAAGTATATCTCAAAGAGAAGTAAATTGTATTCCAAAGCACACTTGATCATGTTCCTACTTATGCACCTCCTTCATGATTATATGTCTTTTTCTACTTCACTTTGCTTATATTATTTACTGCTTTTAATTATGATGTACTTGTCAAACTGTTAGCTCACCCTTACTTCGCTTTCCTTCCAGATGAGTAAGCCATTATATCTGACGAATTCGAATAGGCTATGAGCACATGATAGGCCGCTGATACAGATTAGAAAGTTTTCGATGACTTAGTTTTGTTATTTTGTATTTGGCGGATGTCTATTTTATAGATAAAACTCTGTCAAATTTTCAGTAGAATTTTCAATTCGTTACAGTTAGTATAAGAAAAAGAGATACCTTATGATAGATTTGAATCTTATGTGGAAGCTTAGGATAGTATAGGATAAGGCTAAATAAGTGAACGTAGATATAGAAGCACCAAGTTAGGATAGATAGCTCTAGTACTGTAGCTTGCGCAGCTTAGACTAGGGCCAAGATAGGATGGTAGTTTTATTTAATTGTGTGAAAAGTAATATTATAATTAAGGTTTGATCTTTGGACCCATAATTGTTCTTATTTTAGAAGTATTTTCTAAAGTCAAGCATGCCCCTAGACGTGGAGGTTCACGAGGTGGTGATCGTACCAAAGATCGGGAGGCCGAATATTTGAATATGTTGGGTTGTATGGCGACTATTATTGAGAATATAAAGCAACGAAATCTTTCCATTGTTCCTGCTCCAACTCCCATATAGACCCGTGTTAATCCGATACCATCCGCATATGATCGTTTCATCCAATAGCGAGTTACTGTGTTTCTGGGGGAGCATGACCCTATAAAGGCGGACACGTGGTTTGAGAGCCTGAAAAAGGTGTTTGCCATTATCCATTGCCCTGAGAAGGATTGGATTTTGTTTGCGTCCTACTGGTTGGAAAGTAAGGCGCATCATTGGTGGTTGTTGAAGAAGCAGGCGCTAGGAGTGCCTGAGGATGAGATTACCTAGAAGATATTTGAGGAGACGTTCCTAGAGAAGTACTTTCCTTCTAACCTCTGTATTGAAAAGGAAGAAGAATTCCTTCCATTGAGACAGGGTAGCCGGACCGTGGCCGAATATGACGTCAAGTTTACTGAATTGTCACAGTTCACTTCGTATATGGTAGAGGATGAGGAGAGGAAGATGAGAAAGTTTCTGCAGAGCTTACGGGATGATATCCGCAAGCAGTTGTCGATCCTCAAGCTGACGACCTACGCCGATGTATTGGATTGTGCCCTGATCCACGAGCAAGAGCTCATAAAAGAGGAGTTCTATAAGAAACGGTTGTCGAGCAAGAGTGGGGTCAGTGCTAGTTCAGGGAGGCTATTCAAGAAGTCTAAACAGCTAGATTCTGATAAGAAGAGTGGTCAGACCTCGACATCTTCTCAAACTTCAGTGGGTCTACGTCAGTATTGTGGAAAGATGCATGGAGGTAGACCCTATTTCACGTTTACGAGTGTCTGTTTCAACTGTGATCAAGTGGGACATAGAGTTAAAGAATATCCTTAGCGACCGAAGATCTATACTCTGAAGCCTATAGTACAAGGAAAAGCTTTTGCAGTATCCACCAGTGATGCCAAGGTATCGGATAACGTAATAGAAGGTATACTCCCTATTTGTAGTATTTCTTGTACAGTGTCTTTTGATTCTGGGTCCACGCATTCGTTCATTTCTCCTCGTTTGGCCTGTCGTGTTGCACCCTCTCCCATAACTGTTGATTTCTCTTTGGTTGTATCCACACCCATAGGATCTTCTATTATGACTGATGTCTCCTACCCGGGGTGTGTTATAAAGGTGAATAGGTTGTCCTTAGTTGTTGATCTGATCCTATTGAATATGCGTGATTTCAATATCATTTTGGGCATGGATTAGTTGTCTAAATATCATGCAACTATTAACTGCTTCCACAAGAGGGTGGACTTTGCAATCCTAGAATGTGAACCTTTTTCATGTTCAGGGAGTTCGGAGAGTGGAGGCATTTAGTTTTATTTCTGCTCTCTAGGCTTGCTATTTGTTGAAAAGTAGTTGCAAAGCCTTTTTGGCTTATGCTAGTATGGTGGAGAGTCGAAGGTTGTCCGTGAAGGACATTCCAGTTGTGTGCGAGTTCAAAGATGTGTTTACCAATAAGTTATCTATTTTACCGCCACACCGTGAGATTGAGTTTGGAATTAATCTTGTGTTAGGATCGACACCTATATCGAGGACCCCATATCGTATGGCCCTTATTGAGCTGAAGGAATTGAAATAGTAGTTGCAGGATTTGCTCGATATGGGTTTTATTAAACCCAGTGTCTCACCGTGGGGTGCTCCGGTTCTATTTGTCAAGAAGAAGGATGGGACATTGAGGCTATGCATAAACAATTGCGAGTTAAACAAGATTACGAATAAGAACAAGTATCTGCTGCCACGGATCGATGACTTCTTCAATCAGTTACAGGGGATCCAAGTGTTCTGTAATATTGATCTTCCATCCGGATATCATCAGCTTTGCATCAAGTAGGAGGATGTAGCAAAGATAGCTTTTTGGACGAGGTATGGTCATTACAAATTCCTTATGATACCGTTCGGATTGACTAATGCACTAGCCGTGTTTATGGATCTGATGAATCAGGTCTTCCAGCCATACTTGGATAAGTTTATCATGGTCTTCATCGATGACATCTTGATTTATTTTAAGGATTATACCAAGCACGAAGGGCATTTGAGAATCGTGCTTTAGACCCTTTAGGAGCATCAGCTGTTCACAAAGCTAAAGAAGTGTGAGTTTTAGTTCAATGCGGTAATATTCTTAGGCCAAGTTATTTCTGATGGAGGTCTCTCAACAGACCCGAAGAAAGTTGAGGCGGTGATTAGTTGGAGTCGACCCATGACTGTGTCGAAGGTCTGAAGCTTCCTGGGGATGCCGGATACTACCTTCATTTTGTGGAGAATTTCTCTTGGATTGCTTTACCCCTTACCTGTTTGACGAAAAAGGAAGCGAGCTTTGACTGGACTGAAGAGTGTGATCGAAGCTTCAAAGAGTTGAAGGATCGGTTGATGTCTACCCCGATTCTGACTCTTCCTGATAATTCTGGCGGGTTCGAGGTGTATTATGATACCTTTAAGGTGGGGCTCAGTTGTATTCTCATGCAGAATGGGAAGATGGTTGCTTATGGATCTCAGTAGTTGTAGACCCATGAGAAGAATTACCCAATCCATGATTTGGAGTTAGCTGCCGTGATTTTTGCGTTGAAGATTTGGAAGCATTATTTATTCGACGAGAAATTTCTAATATACTCTGATCACAAGAGTCTCAAGTATTTATTTTCATAGAAGGAGTTGAATATAAGGCAGCGACGATAGATCGAGTCCCTCAAGGATTATGATTATGAGATCCGGTATTAACTAGGGAAAGCAAATGTGGTTGCGGACGCTTTGAGTCGCCGAACTTGTTTGGTGGCGACAATGCAAATTAAGCAGATGGAGATATTGGACTGTTTGAAGTCTTGTCACATCTAGCATTACGTCAAGGGTAATAGGATGATGTTATCCTTTTTATAGGTGCAACACGAGATCCTCTAAAAGATCAAGGAAAGGCAAGTGAATGACCAGTTTTTAATAGACATTGTTAGCGATCATGGTAGAGATTTCCGAGTTAATTTTAATGTACGTGTAGATGAAATTTTGAGATTCCAGGAGCGGCTTTGTATACCAGATGATAAGGATTTGAAGGAAGAGATTATGAAGGAGACTCACAGGACTCGGTACACGATTCATCTCAGAGTAAATAAAATGTACCAGGATTTGAAGAAAATATTTTGGTAGAGAAACATACAGAGGGAGATTGTTACCTTTGTTGGTCGATATCTTATCTATCAGCAACTGAAGGCTGAAAGGAGGAGGCCTTTCGGTTTACTGCAGTCATTGCCCGTCCCCAGTTAGAAGTGGGAGGACATTTATATGGATTTTATGTCTAGATTTCCCACGACTTCGAGGAACCATGATGCGATTTGGATCATTGTGGATCGGCTGACGAAATTTGTCCATTTTGTAGTCATTCGGACTATGTATTCCCATGATCATCTGGCATAGCTGTACATCAGCGAGATCATTAGGTTGCATGATGTACTATCATCTATTGTGTCCGATCGTGATACATGGTTCGTCTCAAAATTTTGGAAGAGCTTGCATCAAAAATTAGGGATGAATTTAAAATTTAGTACGGCTTACCATCCTCAAACTGATGGCCAATCTGAGCAGACAATTCAGATAATGGAGGATATGCTTAGAGCTTTGGTGATAGAGATGAGAGAGAATTGGGATGATCATCTAACTTTGGTCAGGTTTGTCTACAACAACAGTTTTCAGGCAAGTATCAGTATAGCTCTTTATGAGGCACTACATGATAAGAAGTGCCAATTTTCCATTCATTGAGAGGAGAAAGGGGATAGGCGTTTGTTGGGTCTGAATGTAATTCGGAAAATATCAAAAAAGATTGCGGTAGTTTTTGAAAAGTTGAAGATCACCCAGAGTCAACAGAAGAGTTTTGCTGATCGGAGGAAATTCAAGCTTAGATTCGAGGTCGGTGATTTTGTTTTCCTTAAAGTGTTGCCGTGGAAGGGAGTTTCCAAATTTGGTGTCAAGGGGAAGCTGAGACCGCGATTTATTGGGCCTTTTGAGATCCTTGAAAGAATAGGTGAAGTGGCGTACCGTTTGGTGTTGCCGCTGAGCTTGGCTGAGGTACACAATGTCTTTCATGTTTTGATGTTGAGGAAGTACATTTACGATCTAACACATGTGATTGACAATGGTCCCTTGGCTATTAATGAAGATTTATCATACGTGGAGGAGCCAATGAAGATCTTAGATTGCAAGGACCAAATTATGCGCTCGAAGGTGATCCCTCTCGTGAATGTGCTATGGAGGAATCATTCCTATGAGAAGGCGATGTGGGAAAGAGAGGACAAAATCCGGAAAAAGTATCCCCACTTATTCTGAGGTGCGTAGGTTTAATTAATTCTTAGGTTTTGTTAAATTTTGAGTACGAAATTTTTATAAGTGAGGGAGAGTTGTGAGGTTCCTATTCCAAAACATCATAATTAGAAGATAATTAAAATAATAATAGTTAAAATTAGGCTTAAAATGTGAAAAAAACTAAGACCAGAAGCAAATTAGAGGGATTTGTGCTTGGTGCCTAACTGGTGCCTGAGGCGCAAGCAAGGCATGGGCAGGCCGGTGGGTTGCCCGAGAACCGCCTGAGGCGTCACGCGAGTGCAAATAGTAGAACCTCTGCGCCTAAGGGACACTTGAGGCAAGCCTAGGGTGGAAATAACAGAAGGGTCACGCTCGATGGCTACTCGAGTGCGGACCTAGGCATGAAAATCAGAGTGCACCGCGCTCAACGACCGCTTGAGCACAAGACCAGGCGTGATTTCCAGTAGTGTGGCGCTCGACTACTGCCCGACTGGCGCCAACCAGAGTATATATACGCGCTAGGGTTCGTTTCTTGTCATTTTTTCGGCTTTTCTAAGAATAGAGATAGAGAGAAGGAAGGCTAGTGAGAGAAAAGAGGAGATCGAGGCCGTCGAGTTTGAATCCATCTGAGAGCTAGTTATAAAGGTTATAAATCTGGTAGAGGAAAGTGCTCTCATATACCTTTTATCTCTTCTTCTGATTTTTATTTGCTTTCTCTCGGGTATTTTCATCCTAATACCTACCCAAATCATGAAGAACATGTAACCCATGATTATTGTTCAAAGTATTTATAGTTTATTGTCTGATTTGCCTTCCGTTTGACTCGGTTTGGCTTTGCCAAACCCTACCAGCACCCAAATTCAGGATTCCCCTTCTTCCCTTCATATTATGTTAAATTCACCCTAAAATAGGAAGTACAATGTTCCAATCATGCATATATACCGGTTGAACGTCCGATGTCACAGGTATCGACCCGTTCGCAACGTTCGGATGCTCTAAATCGACATCGTTACTGTTCACCCAAAAATAAATGAAACATTTGCATGTTTTTACCCTAATTAATTGTTATGAAAGTATGATTAATTGCATGTGTTTAATTATAAACTCCGAAAAAATATGATTGTACTCCGAAAAGACTTAAAACCGAAGAAAAGATAATAATAGGATATGTAATTGAAGGAAAGTCCACAGTGTGATTTGGGATCGAATAGTTCTCTCAGATGGAGATATTGTGAATTGAATTGTGATGGACCTTTCGTCAAATAGATAAGAACCCGTGAAATTAGGACTATGGAATTGTGATACAAAGGTAATACCCCTGGCTTGCCAATAGCATTATTGTAGGACTTAAGGATCACCTTGACCGCGTATTTTAGCGGGTAATATTATTGGCAAGCTTTTAGATATTATTGTGGAAGGACGAGAATTGCCCCTGAGCCCCGGGGGTGCACGTGCGGGCCTTGTATGATCGACCCATTTACAAGGATAATATGTAGATGGCCCCTACCTCTGAGTCAATAATAGGAGCTTATGACATTAGATCATTGTGGTGTCCGCAAATATGAATAATCTTGTATAATGTATATCTCAAAGAGAAGTAAATTGTATTTCAAAGTATACTTGATCATGTTCCTATTTATGTATCCCCTTCATGATTATATGTCTTTTTCTGCTTCACTTCGCTTATATTGTCTACTACTTTTAATTATGATAGACCTGCTAAACTGTTAACTCACAATTACTTCTCTTTCATTCCAGATGAGCAAACCATTATACCCGATGAATTCGAATAGGCTGTGAGCGCAGGATAGGCAGCTCATACGGATTGGAAAGCTTTTGAGGACTTAGTTTTGTTATTTTTTATTTGGCGGTCCTCCGTTTTATAGACGAAATTCTACCAAATTTTTAGTAAAATTTTCGATCCGTTACAGCTTTGACAAGTACGAGATTATCTATATTTTTCAAGAGGATAACTGTAAGGCCAATCGCCTTTTTAAGATGGTTACTTCAGATTGTCTTGAATAACTCACCTAGGACATGCAAAAAATCTTATAGAGGCTGACCATTAAAGAAAGTGACGAATTCTTCTAAGTGTTGAATGAAACCACCTAGATAAGTCCTTACCTGGACTATCTTTGGAATGACAACTTGCCAAATGATCAAGCGGATGCTAGTCAAATTACAAAGACTATGGGCTAGTACATGATCATCGATAGATCATTGTATCAAAGAGGCCACTTGATACTATAAATGCACTATTTGTCCCTGGCCTAACTACACCTTGGTATTGTAGGGCACATATAAAAGGAAAGAACGTTGCTTTTAAAATTATGAGGTAATGCTATTATTAGCCGACCATAAAAAAAGATACTGTGGAGTTTGTTAGGATATGTGATAGTTTCCTGATCCATAGGTGCATCCCAAAACAACCCCCACGAAACTCACAACATTACAGACTCCTTGGCCTATCATGCAATGGGGGTGAGATATATTAGAGTCATTCCCCATAACAATTGGACAACAAGTGTTCATAATTATCGGCATTAACTACTTCACAATGTAGATGCCTCTTCGCTAGCTAAGATCACTAAGAAAGCATGACCATTCCTACGTCAGGGCATAGCTTGCAAATTTGGAATTCCCTAGGTAGTTGTTATGGATAATGGCACTCAATTCGTTAACAAGATGTTTGCAAAGCACTCTTATGGCCTTAGAATCTATCTAGTATATATTTCAGTCTCTTACTCCTAGACAAAAAAGTAGACCACAGTAACTAATTGAATGATAGTCCATGGGTTGAAGACCAAGCTGGACAAGGTCGAAAGATCTTGGGTTAAGGAGCTACCCTTAGTACTTTAGGCATACTGGACAATGTCCCAGGAATCGTCATTCAACTTGTGCTTTGGGATTGAAGTTGTCATCCAAATGGAAATAGGTATTTCCAGTTTCAAAGTGATGAACCTCTATCTCAAACAAAATTCTCAATTCTTAAGGACAAATTTGGATCTCTTGGAGGAGTTCAGGAGAGCAGCACAAATCTGAGAAGCAACATACCAACAAGAGTTGGTTTAACACTACAGCTGAAAGGTGAAGGCACAAGTGTTTGAAGTCAATGTCTTTGTACTAAGGAATATAAAGGCCATTAGAAAATTATTACACGGGAACAAATTGTTTCAAACATGGGATGGACCGTTCCTCATTTCCGCAACACTTAGAAATAGGGCATCTAAACTAGGCATCCTAGCTGACAAGCTATCCCACAAATGTGGAACACCCTTTATCTTAAGAAATACTACCACTTATACACTGAGCTTAGGAACATAAATGTTCTCCCTACCCCTAGTTTTGGAATTCTTGTATCACATATTTTTTGTTTTACATTAATAAAAAAAGATGCTCAAGTTCAATTTTGTGCGCATGTATGTACCATTTTATTTTAGTACAGCAAGTATTATTAACGAGTCAAGTTAAACCCTAAATTAGAAAAGTGATTTAAACACCCTGTTTGTTTATAATGATGATCTAAACAGACGATTACTAAAAGTATAGGTCAGGGCAAACCACATGACCAACAAAATGGCCACACACAGAATATAGAAGGGCTGGGTGGCTAAAGACTAACACGCCTAACCCTCTCATGATAGGCCAAAACGTTCCATAGGTAGAACTTTGCTAAGAGTCAACTATAGCGATAGTCAATAACTAAGGTCCATACTTCCTAACAAATATGGGCAGACACTAAGTTGGACACCAACCTGGGAGTCTTGCCATCAGTGAGCTGAGATATGAACACCTGATGGTTGGATCCTTAAGGGTTATTAATATATTTACTTGGTTTGATCAAAAGCTCAAAATTGTTAAAGAATAAAGTTGACATATATGCAATGCAATACAACATGATAAATCTCAAAAGGAGTTTACAATCTGGGGGAAGAGCGTCCAACAAGATCTTTCTTAGATGGAGGAATGGCCTCCACTATAGGGGCACCTCGACTTTCATCATCCTCAAAGTTCATAAACTCAGCGGCTATAGCAGACCCAGAATTCCTTACCTCCAAATAGCCAATAGGAAACCCAAATAAAGCAATGACACCAATGTTTGGCAAAAGGAGATACCCTTCTTGAATCAATGTTCAAGAGGAGACTCATCTCCTTGGGATAGACACACTGATGGAGTTTGTCCGTAAGCCATAGGCAATTTATCAGCATCCACAGTAATCAAGCGTGCCTTGACATTGGAATCCCTCTTCTCAATCGCATCAACCCTCTCAACAAAAGCCGTGGCCCTGTGCTCAGTGGCTACCACTCAGCCTTTTATAATGTTTGTTTGACCAATAGCCCACTCTATCCTATGCCTCCATTCATCAATCCCCTCTTCTAGGATCTTAGCAGTGGCCTTCTCCTCCAATGCCCTTGCCACTGTGGGTTGGATAAACAACCTAGATAGCTCAACTTCTTCGTGTTCCAGGACAAGGATTCTCCGCTTAACCTACTCGAGCATGAATGAGGATTGCAAAAAGGCCTATGCTAGCAGTAAAGTTTATATTGTAAAACTTGTATCAAAAGTAGAGGACTAAACAAACCTCTTTAGAGTCGACTCTTCATCGCTTATAGGATCAAAAGAGGGGCTAGCAATGCTATGACCAAGGGATGTAGAAGGTTGACAGTGGGCAAGGGCTAGCTGAGGATCAGGGGCGTCTATCTTAGGCACATCCTCATCGTGCTTTGATCCACCGCATCCACACAAATGAGATCTGGGAAGAAACTTAATGGCTCCTAATGTCAAAGGCTCCACACCCATAGGTTCATTACAAGAATGTCCACAATCACCCTTTTAGAAGGCATAACCCGAGTAATCATCTTATCACCCTCGACGAAGAGGTGAGAAGGAATGATTAAATCTTCCTCAAATCCATTAAGGTCCACAATAGGGACTCTTTCCCAGTTGACTCGTGCTAATACCTCACATGAGGGAATGGCAGATATAGCCGATGAAACTAGAGGATAGGATTGAGCCACTCCTTTGGCCCCTTACATTGGCCTTGCACTCCTCAAGGGCAGAATCAATCTCCTTAGATGCGACATTTGAAAAGGGGAAGTGATGGCATGAGTCCCGGAGGTCCCCACCGGAGGGTATATCAGGTGATACATCCTTAATCTAAATATCAAAAATGACCTTAGGGTGATCCCCTTTTGTCTCTTATTGGGGCAATGTCAGTTACACCATCACCCTCGATGAAAACATCCTGGTTGATTTGAGACAAGGCATTGAACATAAAAAAGTTTCCTGTCTGCCTCAACTCATCCGCATGCTCCTTGATAAGAGCAAGTCTAGACCTAGTGCAAAGTCCTTGCCCACACTCACTAACCTTAATAAGCAAAGTTCACAGTGCCCCATTTGTTGGATAGGGACCAATCTTTGATAACCCAAATGAAAGAAAAATGTTTTTCCAATGCTTCATGGAATCAAGATTTCCCCTACTAAATTTGAAAGCTTTCTGAGGGGGTCATCGAGATTTAGTCATGCTCTTGGTTAAATTTAGAAATGAGTTTTACTAGTTGGGTATCAAGCCTTAATTCTTGCCGCTGGAGAGGGCTAACAAATACTAGATAGCATTCAGGTGAAATCGAGCTATAGGGACTCGAAGGACATCAATCACTTCTATGAATTCTCTCGCAATGGAATGTGAAGCTCACTCTTTAAGTAGGCCTTATAAATGGTGGAAAATCGTCTTGCGGAGATGATGTCCAACCCTCAGACGTGGGAACCACAAAAGGAATAGTAATGGAAATTTTATACTTATCATAAGTGGTGTGGATGTCACTGAGAGCAAGGCAACGTCAACAATGACTTAACTACCAGTAGCATCAACATGCTGTGTGGCCATTGGAAGACAAAAATGTGGGGCCAAGAGCTTGAAAACTTGTAAGTTTTGAAGATTTTAGTAGAAAAGATTACAAACTCATGCACCACAAGGAAGTTTAAATAGGCCATAGAGCCGGACACCGGATGAGAAGGCAAAACAGTGCACCTCATCGGGAAATTATGTATAAGACAATGCATTCCCCACATCCAAAATGTGGAATCTAATGCATAGGCCTCTTGTTTTTTGGAATGGTGCATCCCAATTCAATGTGGGAGCCAGTGAAGTAGGCAACTTGTCAATCAAGAGAAATGAATTCCTTCCTAAGGGAAAGGAGTCACATTTAATGTATTGACAACCATTCATCTCAGACGTAGAATGCCATCATGACTCTATAGTCCTCTAGTTATAGTAGAACGAGCCATCCAATCTTATTGGAAAATTTACGAATCTCATTATTACTCAATAGTGAGTGGATGGTTACTATAAAATTAGAATTAGACTAATAAAACAACCCTTTAAGTGATCAAAATTTCAGATTCTATCTATATTTTTCAACATTAAACCATTAACCAAAGTTGTCAGGGCCTTCGGAAGCTAGTTATTAACATTAACTAAATTTACTGCTTAATCTAGCGACTTGTCATGTGTACTGACTGATCCTAGAAAGCATTAACCAAATTTATTTATTAATTGAAACCTCAAGCAATTACGTAGTTACAAGAGAAGCATAAGTCCAGGGAAGGAGAGAGTAAATTAGTAATCCAATGCATAAGCAAAGGACAAAATTAAGTGATATTTTATTTATTTTTTCTTAAAAAATTTTATACATTGCATCTCAAGGCCAAAACATCATTTTGTTGGGGTTAGAACAATCAGATCCACCTGATCCGACGCAGCGGAAATCCAAACCCTCCATCATTGTCAGCTACCAATTTAGTGGGTATAAGAAATAAAAAAGATGCATAATATTTTTACGTGAAAACCCCTTCTCAATTAAGAAAAAAATCACAAAACACATAATCTACATACAAAATTCACTATGTAAAATCGATTACAAAAATTCTGAGACAGAATATTCGTTACATACCTGAGACAGACCAAGAAAAATAACTCCAGAGTAAGGAAACCCTTATTTCCTCTTATCACTATGTTTTTCTTCTCTCATTCCTGTCACTGGTGGTATACTTTGCTCACTAACATTTTACAAATGAGGTAAAATGATAATCTCTGCTTTATCCCGCACACATGCAGCCTGGCGCCCAGCGCCCCTGGTGCTTTGACACACACCAGCGCAGCCCTTGGTGTCTACCACCCTGGCCATTGGTGATTTCTCACATACTCGCTAGAAGCTCTTGGCGCCTCTTATTACGATCCTGGCTGTAAGTCTCTATTTGCTCACCTGGCTGATTTTACGGATGATTTGTGCTATATTTTTGTCAATTCCTAAGCTTCCTATAGGAGCATGCCTTGTAAGACAGCGCATGTTCTGCACTGCACAGACGTGTGCCTTGCAAACCAATTGCTCTCTGAAAAGCCTGCAGAATACCAGCTCAGTCGGTCAATTCCTATTGACCGGATTCTACTCTCAACCAGTCAAACTCTCGTTGATAGGTTTCTATTGCCCGGCTGCCAGCTACATGCCTACTCTACAAAAGCACTCTGGCAATTTCTCTAGATTTTCATAGCAAAATAGCATTCCGATATTTTGATCTCTTGAAATTCACTCTAGCTTTCCATCACCAAACGCTACTCCAGCATTTACTCTTCAAAAATTCACTTCGAATTTCCTCTCTTGTATGTTCATCTCCGAAAACCGCACTCACGCGTTTTCACTTCGAAAAGCACTACAACATTTTTAACTTCGAAAAATGCAGTCCAGCAAATACACTCCGAATTTTCACTCCTACATTTGTACTCGAGATTTTCACTCCGAAAATCATCTCCTAGATTTCCACTCTGGCAAATTCCATTCCGAAATTGCCACTTTGAATTTCCACTCCGAAAATCCTCTTCAAGACCTCGGGCCTTTATTGCATAAAGTCTTTGGGCCTTATCTTTGTAAAGTCCTCGGCCCTTTACTGCATAAAGTCTTTGGCATTTATCTCCGTAAAGTCCTCGGCCGTTCTATTGCAGTCAGTATGCAGCACACTGACATCACACAAAACCTGTGTGATCCGATGACGTTCATTTGTTAAGTCACTTATAAGAGAGTGACCATCCTAACAAATTTCCCTTCACAACATTGTGGGGAATACCTTCACCTTTACCTGGTAACCACATCACCTGCCTTCTGGTAGCTTCCCCTTAATCGGGATCCTGGCGTCAGCTCCGTCCTTGGCCCTGCTAGCTCGGCCCTCGGCCCTGCACAGCTCCGCCTTTGGCCCTGCTAGCTGCGTTATGCTTTTACCATTTCTTCCAACTCCACATTAAATGGCAAGCTCCTCCACGACGACTCTAGAATTTTTACTTCAATAGCCGCAGACCTCAGTGGCTGTACTTTTGCGGTACTTCACTTGGTGACTTTCCCTTTACAATACTTCACTCCACCACGGTGCACCTGTAGCAGATCAGCACCTCCACATATAACTCTTTCCAGTCAACACCCTCCACAAGTAGCCCTTTTCGGGCTAGGACCGATATTAACTATCTCTGATACCACTTGTTGAAATTTTGAACAACCGGATCGACCCAATCCGATGCAACGAAAACCCAAATCCCTCTGACATCGTCAACTACTAATTTAGTGGGCACAAGTAATAAAAGAGATGCACAATCTTTTTACGTAAAAATTTCTTCTCAATTAAGAAAAAAATCACGGGACACATAATCCACATACAAAATTTACTATGTAAAATCGGTTATAAAACTCCGAGACAGAGTATCCACGACATACTTGAGACAAACTAAAAAAATAACTCCAAAGTAATGAAAATCCTCCTTCCCTCTTATCACTCTGGTTTTTTTCTCCTCTTTCTTTCATCGATGGTGCACTCTATTCACTGACATTTTACAAGTATGGTGAAACGTTAACCTCCATTTCACCCTTGCATACATGCGGCTTGGCGCCTAGCGCTCCTAGTGCTTTCACACGCTAGCACAGCCCTTAGTGCCTACCACCCTGGCCCTTGGTGATTTCTCACACACTCTCTA
Source organism: Nepenthes mirabilis (assembly GCA_025585075.1). Classification (NCBI taxonomy): domain Eukaryota; kingdom Viridiplantae; phylum Streptophyta; class Magnoliopsida; order Caryophyllales; family Nepenthaceae; genus Nepenthes; species Nepenthes mirabilis. The sequence continues at coordinate 16,673 of JAODPA010077589.1, forward strand.
GAAGCTCCTAACGCCTCTTATAACGATCCTGGCTGTGAATCTCCATCTGCTCACCTAGCTAATCTTACAGATGATTTGTGCCATGTTTTCTCTTGTTTTTGAGCTTCTTGCAGACGTATGCCTTGCAAGACTGCGCATGCTCTGCATTGTACAGATGCGTGCCCTGCAAACCAACTGCTTTTTGAAAAGCCTGCGGAATACTAGCTTAGTCAGTTAACCTCCTAATGACCGGATTCTACTCTCAACTGGTCAACCTTCCATTGACCGGCTTTTGCTACCTGACTGCCAGCTATATGCCTACTTTGCAAGAGCACTCCGACAGTTTGTCTGGATCTCCACAGCAAAATACCACTTCGGCATTTTGCTCTCTTGAAATCCACTCCGGCTTTTCACTGTCAAATGCCACTACGACATTTGCACTTCGAAAATTTACTCCAAATTTCCTCTCCTGCATTTTCATTTTTGGAAAACGCACTCTTGTGTTTTTACTCTGAAAAGCACTTCGACATTTTCAACTCCGAAAAATGCACTTCGGAAAATCCAGTCCAACAAATGCACTCCAGATTTTTACTCCTGTATTTGCACTCCGAAAATCCTCCCTTGGATTTTCACTCCTCTTCAAGTCCTTGGGCCTTTACTGCATAGAGTTCTTAGGCCTTATCGCCACAAAGTCCTCGGCCCTTTGCTGCATAAAGTCCTCGGGCCTTATCTTTGCAAAGTCCTTGGCCATTTTGCTGCAACCAGTATGCAGCACTCCGACATCACACAAAATCTGTGTAATTCGACGATGTCTATTTGTTGAGTCACCCACAATGGAGTGACCATCCCTAACACATTTAGGTAAAAGGCTCAAGAATGAGGAAGAAATGTAGCCCCAGAAGAAACCTCACCAGAAACTATTGCCAAATCACCGTGCTCAACTTCCTCGATTCCTCATATGAGAAGCAATATATATAGACTAAGGCATCTCCTCGCCCACAATCGATGACACCAAAGAAAGACCTAATGGGTAAGCCAGGTTTTGAGAAGAAGGTGGCTACCCATAATTGTAGCTTCCCCCCATTAAAAGACAGAGAGCAAAAACCACTGTCCCGAAATTGTCACCCAACTCTCCTCGTCCATTTGCCATATCCAGAGGTGATACGCAGAAGGGAAAATAGAGAGTCGGACAAACATTCCCATATCTAGGAAATTGATTTCCCCTTTGAGTATGGCAAGGAGAAGGTCACTAGGTCGAATCTTTCAATCGATTCTTAGAAACAGCCTAGAGACAATCGAGTGCTAACTAGGGTTGTTTTCTAGCATAATTATCATCCTTGATAAGGGAGGGAAAAAGAACAAGAAAGGGCTCTTAGACACCAAATTTCCTCCAACGGCTCAGTTCAGGATGGCGATCCAGCGAACAGCGCCACCTAATAGAAGGGAACTAAGGTGCCTTTAGAGTGTGATCATTCCTGCTCCTCTTTCTGGGGCTAATGATACTCCAAATGAAGAGATTTTTAAAAGGGTTTGCTTGTGTTACGAACTTAACAATACACACTCGGAAGCTCACTTACCACTTGGACTGTCCAACTACCTCTTAAATTTAGAGAATATATTCAATTAATTTTGTTAGGCCTCCCCTTCCCTACACGTGCACATTCACTATCTAGTTTTTGGGTTTTTCCCTTTCCATGCGCTTAGTATGGTATTAATGTTGGTTTGTTATGCTCAGTTGATTTGTTTAATTGGTTTGTTACATTTAATTGGTTTGTTAGTGTATTATATATGCATGGCTATAATGTTTAGGAGAAATAGAGAAGTGATTTCCCCTTTTCCCACTCTCTCTCTCTCCCTCTCTCTATCACTTTGCGTCCCCTTTTCCCTTTCCTCTCGATCCCTTTTTTCTTTCCCTGTCTGCTGTCCCTTTGCTCTCTCTCTCTCTCTTGCGTTCTCGTTCTCTCTATATTTTTCCTTCTCCTTTGCTAGAATTCCCATTCCCTCAACAATCTCCACATTCAGCATGCAGCCGTGGAGCACGCATTAAATGGTCTTTTCATTGAGACAAAAGCAGAGGAGATGATGGCTGAAGAACAAGCTCTCGATGAACTCAAAACGTCCATCGTCGAGCTTGCCAACGCGATGAAGGACTTCTGGCGGGCTACTGATAGACTCGTCGCACACACTTCCTCTATGGCTTCCACCACAGTACAAATCCAGTCTTTCATGGCTGAAATCCATCAATCTCTGGCCCAAATCGAATGACAATCAAGCGAACAACATCCCTTGTCTTCTGAAAAATTCCCATCTCATCCACCCTTCCCTTCGATTATAGCTCAGTTCTCTCATCTTTATCTGCCTCCCACTGAGATTCCACCTTCTGTTCCAACCCAAGCTTACCAGCAAGGTTGAAGGCGTTCAAGGAGTTGGAGGCGACCGTACAGCAACACGAATCAGGTATTGCCTATAAGAATATCGCTATTGAGCAATTTCCAAAATCTCTCTCTACAATTTGTCACCCCTTGTCTCAAGTCGAGCAACAACCACTCATGGCTTCTTCCACCGTTCCTTTCCATCCTCCAACTCTTCTAGACACTCAAAGCGCCATAGATACTTCCACTAAGCCACAAATTTCCCAATCCATAATTGAAATCCTACACTCACTAAACCGAATCAAATAACTCAGACTGTTTGCAATTTTTCTAGTTCTTTCCACTTTGTCACTGATCACGACTTGCGTCCCTTATAGTTTTGCCCAACTTGCTCCACCCTTATCGTCCTTGCTTCATGCACCCTCTGATAGTCAAAGCACCTCCCATCTTCATTTGGCTAAGCCCAATATTACGTCGTTCTCTACCATAAATTTTAATTGCATTGGAGTGGAGCCAATGACAGCACACGGGAACGGATTTATGGATTTACGGGACTTGTCCAGCACCCTTGTAATTTCAGAAGACGACTCGACAACCACTTGTGCTCTTGCTCCCGCTTAACCAGTTCAAAAACGAGACAACTCTATGAGTAATTCTTCCTTAGTCACTGACTTGACCCTAGCTAGCCTTCTAGATTATCAGGCTGTGATGTTTCCAAATACCAGTCAGAATCAATAGATGGAATTCAAAAGAATATTGCTACAGCCATTCCCCTCCGTTAGCCTTCATAAAATTTGTAGTTTATGGCCTTAGTGTCCATGTGTTCTGTGAAGATGACCTTGACTTCACTGTTGTTGACCCTAATGGTGAAGATGAGAGCCTTAAGCCAGAAGCGCTTAAGGATCCTGGTGATAGGAGGCTAAGAGAAATTGACCACAATTTACTTTAATATTTCACCTTGGGCGCCAAGGCTATTGTAAACTCTACAGCTACCATGTTTAGTAGTACAGTTGGATAGAAAGTTATTAAGGCCTACTCTGGAAGGTTCCAACTATTCTTCCAGTTCTCATATATGATAGCCATTGCAAACAGCTTTGGGTAGACGATGGCACAGAGTGCTACTTCTACTGAACGTGAGCCTCCATCTGAATTTCTCCATCTCGACACATTCCAGCTCCTAGAAGCAAAATCAATTCCTCCATGGAGGGATAAATTTGGGACACAATTGGGTAGACCCATCCTGGGCCCTAATTCACTACCCTACCATCTTGCAAGGCCAAAGCTGCTCAACTCTATGGCTGTTTAAATCAAGTAGGCAGCAATAAAACATCAGGCAGTTTCAACAATTGTTGGAGTTATTGAGTTGTCGACTTATGAAGCCAAAATCGAGTAGCTGAAGGAAGAGTTAGATAATTTGGTGGGTGAAGGACAAGTGCCACCAGCAACTCATAGGTGTGGCAGTTGCCCATGCACAGTTGCAAACCATTGGTTGAAAGCATCGTTGACAGGTGTTATGACTGTCTTGGGTGGTGTTGCATCAGCAGCTGCCTGGGATAACATTGGAGAGGTTGCGAATGCCTCTCAATTAACGGGACTTGATGTTGTGAAGTTGACTGGATTGAGTGTGCCGATAGCTTCACTGGGTGGCATGCCTAAGAAGACTTGCCAAGGAACCTTACTGGAGCAGCTTAAGACCTCAGAACCTGAGAAAAATCAGGAAACGTGGGAGCCTTGGGAGCAGCTCAGGAATGCTCTCAGGAGGTCTTCTATGTTGGTATATTGTTGCCATGATAGTAGCTATCTATACTTATTTGCAATGGGGCGAGACCTTGTGCACCAGTTCAGAAAGGGTCAGGTAATGACCTAGCAACCTAAACAAATTAAAAACGATGCTACAGTATTGAAGACAGAGAATGAAAAGTTTCGGCTAGAATGGCAGCTATCACAAGCTAATTTAGAGGTGGGTCAGTGTAAAATAATTCGGTGCTTGATTGATGTCCCTAAATCAGCTGCTACAATTTGTTAAATAGAAAAGTATTTGCTTGTAAAAGATTTTCAAAAGACGTCTGTATATTCAGTTACAGAACACCCATCTAATGAAATCTTTCCTAAGCAAAGTGTCATTCATAAGGTGTTTAGAACTGTCTCTTCAATTTCTTATGGGCAATACCCTATCTCTTCCCATGGTTTACATAGACGTAAGGAATGGCAATCATATTTACTTAGTTGGTTTCCTGCACTTTGTCTATGTGCCAAGGCTTGCTTCTACCCTGGCGACACAATTTCAAGAATTGCTAGTGTGACAAATAGAAGATACCTGACTTCTGTAAAAACCTGTCATAACTTGATGGCATATTCTTTCATATTGCCTTGCTATTGCTATACTTGTTGCATTATGAGGAAGTTACAGAATATGTTAAACCCCTTAGGAGGATTACAGGCTTCTAGACAGGAATTTTAAAGATATGAAAGTCTGGGCATTGCTATTCCTTGCTTCTTCTTTGCCATCACAAATTGGAAGCAACCCCTACATAATGTCATCCAAATGATGAAAGCCGTTCTCCATTCTCTGATGCTGAGGATCTTCCATACAGTGGTATTCCTTTATCAAACTTTTTCTAGATTCAACATTGAGGACAGGGTTATTTTGAAAAAAATGGCAATATTATGAACTCAGTGATATACACTTGGAAGCTCACTCACCTCTCGAGCCGTCCAACCACCTCTTAAATTTAGAGAATATATTCAGTTAATTTTGTTAGATCTCCCCTTCTCTACATACACACATTCACTGTCCTATTTTTTGGTTTTTCCCTTCCCATGCGCTTAATATGGTATTAATGATGGTTTGTTATACTTAATTTGTTTGTTTAGTTGGTTTGTTACGTTTAGTTGGTTTGTTAGTGTATTATATATACATGGCTATACTGTGTAGGAGAAATAGAGAAGTGATTTTCCCTTTTCCCACTCTCTCTCTCTCTCCCTGTCTCTATCACTCTGCGTCCCATTTCCCCTTCCCTCTCAATCCCTTTCTCCTTTTTCCGTCTACTGTCCCTCTGCTCTCTCTTTCTCTCTCTCTCTTACGCTCTCATTTTCTTTATATTTTTCCTTCTCCTCTGCCAGAACTTTCATTCCCTCAATAATCTTCACACTTCGCCGTTGATCTTCAGCGTATAGCCATGGAGCATGTATTAGCTTGCCTCATCAGCAATAAAAATTAAAAGCCAAGAATTAATGAAACTAAAGGTAAACCAAACCCCTTCTTATAGGCAAAGATCTTAGCAGAAAACAATGCATTTTAAGGAACAAATTGAAATAGCCACCACACTAAATAAATGCAAAGGAATCTCTACCACCAATGCCAATCTTGGTACCGTAATTTAATGACTTAACCAGGTTGACAAGTTGATTTGACGGGTCCAGCTTTGTTGGAAAGGCTCGTTGTTGAACTCGAGTTAGACCATATATCCTTCGAGCCCAATTTTGGACTTCAAGGTCAGGGTCAACGTTGGGTATAATCAAAATTTAGAATAAGACAAGGCTTAATAGACAAGTCTAAGAAAAAGAAGACGACCTAAGAAGGCTAGGGGCCCAACATGACATGGGCCAATGAAGTAAAGCCCAGAGCTATCAACTGTAATTAGGAGCTAAGCTACATTGTGCTAGAGCAGAAAGGCGATGCTAATTTGATCTCAGGCCTAGTAAGAAGAAATGGCCCCAGTCAACCAAGCTATTCCTACAAACCATCCATGATTTAGCATTCCCTTTTACCACCTTATTTCTCCAATCAAACATGGGGTTATGGTTTGGGGCTTGTGGTGTGGTTGTTAGCCTAAACGATTTACACCAAATACACTACTTTAGTCATGGGAGAAAGTAGCTCAAGAGGATAACTGCATCCATGGCACAAGCCATTATGAATAGCAACTCCATTCGTCAACAAAAGAGTAGTGGAGAATACCTCTTTACAAAAGAATATGCAATTTGGATCCTGGTCCTCTATACTCTTTCTCCTCCTCTTCCTCTCACGCTCCTACCATGTTTATTAGGTGTTTAAAATTGACTTAAATATTGAAAGATAATCCGAATATCGAGTATCCATTCCACTAAAACTGTTATTTTAATTTGCAGAATACATGATTCATATTAAAGAATTCAAATATCCTGTTTGAAGAACCTTAGACTGAATCTAAATTTCAAATACGTATTATTATATATGTATGTCTGTATGCATACATTTATGTATATATGTATGTATGGATTGCTGGGCAAGCTGAGATCCAGTATTTCGTGATCAAGACAAGTTGTTATTAAAACGCATCGTTTTGCAAGTTGTAAGTTTCCCGCCCAGCCCCTTATTTTGAACTCTCTTACTGAGCGTCTCTAGGCGATTGGGAGAAGGACGCAAAGAGAGAAATGGCGACAAACATAGGTACGATGGATTCAGCGTATTTCGTCGGTAGATCCGAAATTCTTGCTTGGATCAACTCCACCCTCCGGCTCAATCTTTCTAAAGTCGAGGAGGTTCCTTTCTATCTCCTCTCTATCTCTCTAGTAATTATGAATTTTGTTGTTCAGTCATCGAGGGATTGTTAATGAAACAACGAATTCCATGAGGAATTTTCAGCGAAATGCATGAAACTGTTGCGAATTGAATTGGATCTGTGAAAATTATGCATGTTACCTCAGGCATGCTCGGGAGCTGTTCATTGTCAACTGATGGACGCGGTGCATCCAGGGATTGTTCAGATGCACAAAGTCAATTTTGACGCCAAGAATGAGTACGAGATGATTCAGAACTACAAGGTCCTTCAAGATGCCTTCAATAAACTCAAAATCACAAAGGTCTCCTTTCTCATTGTCTATCTCTCCACTTTTAGGGTTTTATAGAGTTTGATAATTGGTTTTCTTCTCTATATTTTTTTGTCCCCTTGGTTGATGCCCATCTCTTCTTGGTTTAGAACATAGAGGTCAACAAGCTGGTCAAGGGAAGGCCTCTCGATAATCTTGAGTTTCTGCAGTGGATGAAAAGATACTGTGATTCTATAAACGGCGGCATTTTGCACAAGTAATTCACAAGCATATTTATCAATTTTTTTTTTCTGAAAAAAGTGCGGATGTTCTGTCTGATTTTGCATGATTTGCTTGCCAAGAATCCTGCCTTAGCTTAATTTATGTGCCCTAAGACTCCACATCTTCCACTTCCAATTGGGATACCGGTTGACTTTAAGCAGGATCTGTTTCATTTGGCTGCTAGAGTTCCTTGATTGACCCAAATAAAATTGTGCAGATATAGTTAAGCAGCTTTGGTTTAGTTTCTGTCCAAGAAACTGCTGGACTTGAGTAGAATATATGTTCGTTGGGACCTGGTTCATTACCAAAATTGTTATTTAAGGAAAGGGCCAACATAGGAAAACGAAACTGATGTAGAACTCTGAAGCTTCTTCTTGAATTAGTTATTCATGACAAGATGAATACTGATTGAGCACTGAGAAAGATTTGCAGAAGCAAAACATTCTGATTAAGCATCAGAAGAGAATTCCATTTACCAGTTGCAAAGTTTGCCGTTCCCTTGACATCCTTCTGGACCTTTGATACTTGACATCATAGTTTTGTTTGTATATGTATGCTTTAAATCAGTAAAAGTATGCAATAGAATTGAGATGGGATTTGAAAAGCTTCTCCTTTTCTGTCATGAAAGTTGATTTTATTTCAGTACATTATCTCTGAATTTTATTTCTTTATTTCTTTACATGAATTCTAATGCAGACAAATTTTGTTGTAACTGGGTACCATTTTTTTACCCTTAAACTGTTGGCACCATCGTTGGTTTGCCATCAACTTACCTGTTTGTGGTAATGTCAGTTACAATCCTTTAGAAAGGAGGGAGGCTTGCAAGGGAGGGAAAGATGCAAGCAAGAAAGGTGCATTGTCCCAAACTTCAACCAAGCCTTCAACAGCAACAGCCAAGTCTCATTCCTCCCAAAATCCCCGAAAGAATGATGTGACCAGTGCACATACGATAAATCAAGCTCCAAAACCTAATAAACTGATCTCCTCGGGAGGGCCAGCATACGATGAACAGGTGCGTGAAATTTGTATAGTTTCATAACATTTACCAAAGGAACACAGACATTTTCCTAGTACTAAAGTGTCAATGTCCAATACGTATTAGACATTGATACCTCTTGACACGTGTCGGACATGCTCAAACATATGTATATTTTTTCAAAAAAATTTCTAACATGTTCGGACATGCTTTGACGCATTTGAACATACTTGGGACATGTTTTCATTTAAAATTTTTACTTATATTTTGTATCTTTGACAATTACAAAGTACAAGTTGACAAAGTTAAAACGTAAATATTGATAATTATATAAAATT
>JAODPA010077600.1:0-27805 GCA_025585075.1 Nepenthes mirabilis
GAAGAAGGAAGAAGGGAGAAGAAGAGAGGAGAGAAAGAGGCGGCACGGGAGGCCAACGACCATCATCGCCTGAGCAAATTGGCATAAAAAATGGAAGCTTGGTGAAGCTCACTCTTCGATATGTGCTGTGGTGTGAAGGAAAGGAGGAAATTGCGTAGGTCAAAGGAGGAACCGCCGCTACTGCCGCCGTTGTCGGAGGAATCGGTGGAATCGAGGCAAGTAAATCTTTTCATCCTCTTTGTGGATTTTGATTTTGGGGTTGCATGTACCGATTTTGGGAGAAATCAGGTGAATCGGGAGAAATGGGTTAAAAAGAGGCGCATGGAGAGAGGAAGATGTCGCCTGTTACCTGTGCTGCCATCCGCCACCGTGTCACTATCACCGGGTGCTGCCACCGTGATCATCGCCATCGACCTTGTTGGAGTCGCCATCGGTGAGAGAGAGAGAGAGAGATGCAGAACGGGCAGCAGTAGAAGCCACATGAGGAGAGAGATAGGGGCAAGCCATAAGTGATGCATCAGCAGAGAGAGAAATATGCCGTTCGAGTATTTTGGACTATCCTTTCTTCCGATCTATGGAGTATAAGGTGAAGGCAAGTGCACCCATACCTTCCTCTTTCATTTTTTATACTTTTATTTTGTTTTCTTTGGGTATTCTAATTTTGATACCCGATTAAATTTATATTTTGTATATGTTAATTTTATGTGTTTCGAAAAAATATGTTGCATATAATTATGAAGGGATATATTGTCCAGAAGCTCTAATGTTTTATATGGCTCATTTCGGTAAGAATTTCTTATATGCCTCAAATTTTATGGTAAATTATGCATAAAATTATAAGCATGTGAAAACATGAACTCATGAGAACTAATTATCTGCATTCATATTAAAGAATTTTAAAAGTTATGTTTGGCTTAATGTGAAAAAAAAATTATACATGAAATTAAGAACAAGTGAGAATTTAAACTCATGAGGAATATGAAAATATGAGTTTGAATAAGTTTTATGAAAAAAGAACCAAGAATGGATATTTTATAATTAAGTGATGAACTGATTGAACCGTTTTTCAAAATGACGAACTGATTGAACTATTCTTCGAAACGACGAACTGATTGAATTGATGAATCGTTCTCCGAAATGAAGAATTTTGTACTTAAGAGTAGGATTCCCTAAAGAAATAAGAATTAAGAATTTGGACCGATTATCGTTCAGCAGATAGTATGTTTTGGCATGCCATAGATATTATAGTGAAAATTAAATAATTATCCTAGCCGTATTTTATAGCGGGTGATATTCTTTGGCATACCTTATTATACTGTAGTGGAAGGTCGTTGTCTATTTCGGTGCTGCTTGAGGCTGATTAGCCCCATCTATTGGGTGTATATGTGGATTGATTGGTCCCATCTATAGGGTATATATGTATACTTATTGGCCCCATCTATAGGGTACATATGTAGATTGATCGTCCCCGTTTATATGATGCATATGTAAACGGCACACCTCTGGGTCTTGAATACAAAGAAATGGCTTTTGATTGTGTAGAAGTATACACAATCTGAGTTACGACCGGTCACTCCTTAGTCAGTAAGGCCTACTGGTCCTGATCTCTCAACGAAATAAATTTTCAACATGATTTGATGACTCAGAAAAGATAAAGAAAATGTACCCAAGAAATTTAAAATGCATTATGAAAATATTCTTTTCTGAATTATAATTTATAGTCTCAAATGCGTTCTTGCTCCTTCATATATGCATTATTATATTTTGAATATAGAAATTTACATATCTTTTGATTTATATATGTACATTGCTGAGTTTTAACTCACAATTATTATTTTCCTCCCTCCAAATGAGCATGAGCTGCACTCGATGAGATAGGGTAGAGGATTTAAGTTGGCTAAGCTCGAAGACATAGAAGATGACCTTATGGACTTCATTATGTAGTTTTATGTCCTTTAATAGAATATTTTGTATTTCTGATGGATTTTATTCATAGATGTATGATGATGATGATGATAATGATATACCGTAGCATAGTTTTTGCTGTATTGATAAATATTTATACTTTTGCGGATTGTTATGGTTAATTAGGTACCTAGTGGCATCTATTCTGAGCCAATATTATACTAAAATTATAACATTAGTACCACATGAGATTTTATGGCTTTGGATCCTGTGTTGGTGATGTTGTGACTATATTATATATGTTATAAATGATATTCATAGGTTTTGTATTTGGCCAACGTTCGTATTACTATCAAAATTTTACCAGATTTTTAATTAGAAATACAGTACGTCTCAGATGGTATCAAAAAAGAGATGTCTTAGGTTTGATTGGAATATCATACGGAAGCTTAGGCTAGAATAAGAAAGATTGAATAGGTAAATGAAGGTATAGGATGATTAAATTAGATTAGATAGTTCTAGTTATCCTAATTTTAATAACTTCGGTTGGAACTAAACTAAAATTAGAAGTTAGGTTTGATTGTCTAGTTATGGTGACCAAGTATCCAGAAGGAGATATGGTAATATTTGCCTCATGTAAGTTGGAATATGGATCTTGAGGTTCGAAATGGCATTTGCGGTGACCTAATGTCTTGGAGGATAAAGATATAACATGGCATATGTTTGTGGATGATTTATTGATAAATATCTTGCTAATGAGATTTTGGGAGTATGTCTCAAATTGTGGACAATTCGATCACAGGATTGAGAATTGTTCATATCCCATGGATGGATAGTGGAAAAGTCTAGCGCCTTGGACTGAGTTTTGCGGTGATGGCTCAAGGTGTGGAGGTGTCATTTACTGTAATGGAAGGTAAGGTTCCTAAAGGTTTATATTGTAGTACATACATCGTTTTGGTATCCCGAATCTATATTTTCATTTATGATTCCTAAGTTTATTTGTTTATTTTAGAATCTAGGTTGGATACTAGTGGTATCGAGGTCTACTATATTTTCTTAGGTTCATAGATATGATTGGCTGAGTTGAATTGATTGTTTTAAGGTACCGAGCTCTGATCTGATTTTGTGATAATTTGATTGGCGAGCTGCCATACTAGTATGAATTGGATTGGTAAGGATATTATATACTATAATTGGATTGTGAAATTTTGAGTGCGAGTCAGAGTTGATTGAGGTATCAGAAAATTAGTATCGTGCTGCTTGTAAATCGTTTGGTGAGGATTTGCGCCAAGTTTATTTAGTATAAGAGACCACATCTGGAGGTCATTTGTGGTCACTGAGGAGTTTTCATCGTGTGAATATTTTAGGGTACTTTTGGAAAGAAGATTAGGTGATTGATCTTTTGATCAAAAATTTGAAGTTGTGTTGAAGTTAACACCTATCTCTAAGGATTCTATACATAATCAAGAAAGCATCATATAGGTGCCACTGTGAGATGCTCTAGAACCTTTGAGGTAGGAAAGATGAACCAATAATGTTATTTGTGGATGATTGAAATTTTGGTTGTTCGGAAAATGAATGATCTGATAATCGGGCTCTAGGAATGAATAGGTGATTTATTTGATCTATTGCAAGAGTTTAATGATTTCTAAGGTCGATCTGTATTCATAGCATTGTGGACTGTAAATGGTTGAGAGTTGTGCCTGTGGTAGCATTCGGGATTAGGATTCGACTATTACAAATTTTGGTAACGCCATTTGGGCTTGAAGGTTTGTCGGTATGTTAGTGAATTTAATAGAGTGGATCTTTCAGCTATATTTGGGTCAATTTTTTGAAGGTCCCATCAAGAAAATTCATAGGATCATGGGAATGTATGAACCCTATTTGAGGATGGTATTATGGATTAGGAAGCCGCTAGCCGTGTGCTCAATTAAGAAAGAAGGCGAGTGTATTAAGGAAAATGTTATGTCGGATATATGATTTCTTCAATAGCGTGAATGTGGTCCCGTAAATATCAGAGTGACGGCTCATTTGGGAGAGGCTGATTGATGCTGTAGAAGTATTCCTCGGGGTTTTGCAATGTCCATGGGGCGTTTGGCTAAGAAGCATTCGGTATTTGTTAGGATGAGATACATGAAGATAGTTTTCGAGGAATGAAGGTTAAATTGTCGATCATGCTTTTGGGGTTGATCTCTGATGAATCCAGTGAATTATAGTAGAATGTGATACTCAAATATATGGTTTCTTTGATAGCGTGAATATGATCCTATAAAGATTGGAGTGACGGCACATTTGGGAGAGGCTGTTGATGTTGCAGAAGTGTTCCTCGGGGTTTTGCAATATCCATGGGGCGTTTGGCTTAGAAGCATTCGGTATTTGATAGGATGAAATACATGAAGATAGTTTTTGAGGAATGAAAGTTAAATTGTCGATCATGTTTTTGGGTTGATCTCTGATAGGTCTAGTGAATTATAGTAGAAAATGTTATGTCGGATATATGGTTTCTTCGATAGCGTGAATGTGGTCCCATAAATATCACAGTAATGGGAGGAAAAGCATAGCCAAGCAGTATAAGGAGTGAGTCTGTCTGTCTGCAAACTCCTCTAGTTGTGTGGAAAGCCGATAAAATAGATAGCCATCTCCACTCTTTCTTTTTCCAGATGAAAGCCTCTCAACTAAGACAAGGGCATAGCAACTTTGAATAAAGCAAAGCACAGGGGAAATGGGAGAGGCTGATTGATGCCACAGAAGTGTTCCTTGGGATTTTGTAATGTCCATGGGGCATTTGGCTTAGAAGCATTCATTATTTGTTAGGATGAGATATATGAAGATAGTTTTTGAGGAATGAAGATTAAATTATCAATCATGTTTTTGGGGTTGATCTCTGATGGATCCAGTGAATTATAGTAGAATGTGAATTTAATAGAGTAGATCTTTCAGCTACATTTGGGTCAATTTTATGAAGGTCCTATCGAGGAAATTTATAGGATCATGGGAATGTATGAACTCTATTTGAGGATGGTAACATAGATTAGGAAGCCGCTAGCCGTGTGCTCAATTAAGAAAGAAGGCGAGTGTATTAAGGAAAATGTTATGTCGGATATATGATTTCTTCGATAGTATGAATGTGGTACCATAAAGATCGGAGTGATGGCTCATTTGGGAGAGGCTGATTGATGCCGTAGAAGTATTCCTCGGGATTTTGCAATGTCCATGGGACGTTTGGCTTAGAAGCGTTCGGTATTTGTTAGGATGAGATATATAAAGATAGTTTTCGAGGAATGAAGGTTAAATTATCGATCATGTTTTTGGGGTTGATCTCTGATGGAACCAGTGAATTATAGTAGAATGTGATACTTTTGAAGAAAATCTAGGATTAGGATTTTCTTGCATCGTATGTGTAATATCCTAAATTTTTATATGATTATTTATTATTCTGGGTAATTTGGATGCGACAAAAATTATTTGCATGAGGTATATAAGTTTTATTAAATTCTGAAGATAAACTTTTATAAGAAGTAGAGTATTGTAAGAATTGAGTTCCTTGGATTTAGTCTTTCACGGCCATAATGAAAAAATTGGTCTAGATAGCTAGACAATCGGTTAAGGATTGCCGATCGACTGATCAAGAATTGTTGACCAGTCGGATTGAATCGTTGACCTGATTGAATGGTTTCTCATATTAGAAAGTAGACCGATTAAGATAGTTAACCTGATTAGAGAGTTAACTGGAACTAAAATAGTTAACCGGAAGTATTGTAGTTGACCAGAATTATAGTCGTTGATTGGAATTAAGAGTTAACAAGAATAACTTTAAAACCACGGTCTGTAAACGATCAGAAAGAGACTAAGGTCGTTAGAAAGAAGCCGAAGTCGTTAGTTAGAGATCGAGGACTCATGAAGAGACCGAGGACTCATAAAGAGACCGAGGACTCAGAGAGTGAGAACGAAAGATAGTAACCGAAATGGTTAGATGATCGGAGTAGATTGATGGTAGGAATGAATCGTTGATCGGTTGCAAGAGTTGACCGGATTGGCTTATTAGTCGATTTTGATTAGAGTCTGATTGGCCAAACTAGAGAGGTTACCTGCTCCTACCTACTCTATTGACAATGTAGAAGGGGAATTAGAATAAGAAAAACAAGTACCAAGTAGATGACTTACTCCCACTTATTCCCATCAACCCCATCGTCTATAAATATTAGACTTTAAAGTTAGGAAAGGAGTTTGAAAATTTGGAATAAGCATGAAAGAGAAGAAGGTAGGAAGGGTTTCAGGCCAAATTTGAGTAAGGGAATTCATGAATCAGGTAAGTGTACTCTACGCTTTGTCTTTGGCTGTTGCTAATTCTTTTTCGAATCCTTCATATATTATTGTTCTAATGGCCTTCTTCGTTATGTTTATATGTAATGCATGTCATGATAATTATTTTCTCATGTTTTACGAAGGAATTTCATATTCAGTGCAAATATTATGTTATATATGTTGGATTTCGCCCCATGAATTACATTTAAATATTGTTGGAATTTTCTTCTTGTATTTGAATCCAGTATTGACGTAAATGGCAAAGTTTATGCTACAGTATACGAATAAAGTTAACCTGCATGTTTATTTGGATTGTTTAAAAAATATCAGTTTGCTTATTTAGAAAACTTTATGTATTAGAAGTTAAGATGAAAGCCATAAGAACATGAAAAAATTTGTATATGTGAACAACAAGAGGAACTTTACAATTTATTATTTGACATTTACTATTTGATAGATGGCTATTGTATGATAGCAATTTGTGTAGAATTTTCGTCTGACTTGCTGTTAAGAAATTAGATGAAGGATATTAGAGTGACACTCGAGGACTGCCTCTGAGTCATGGGAGAAACTTTTGGTGGCATTTTTGGATTAAGCCTTGTATGTCAGCTTAAAGACATTACTGCCTACCTCTAGAAGTAGAATAAGAGGGTAGCCCATAGATTGTGAGGAGATTACACAACACTTTCTTGATGTTGTCCACTCTCGTTTGGTCTCTAAAGATGATTGAGTTTTCCTTATGATTTTGAAGGAAAAATGACTAAGAATAAAATAAAAGACATCCGAACTTAAAGTGAACTAGTGCTCATGGAAATGGCTTCTGATCATATTTTATGTTCCTATCCTGTCTCTTTGGATTTCGTATTGGAAGGTAGCCGATAATGGAAATTTGGTCTTGGATTTGAATACGGATTTGGAGCAAGTTTTCATGAAAATGTCTTTGGCTCATGTTTTATGTTTCGTTATATAAAATCCTTTCATTCTTTTTCTTTTGATTTCATTTCGAAGCTATATTTATGCTTGTCTTTCTTTATTTGTACATTGTTGAGCAATTTGCTCACTCCTTACTATTTTCTTACCTTTAGATGAGCAATAATTTATGCCGGATGAGAAAGAGTAGAGTCGGATGAACTAGCAAGGTAGGAAGGCCGATCTAGATTCATGTAGCAGTATTTGATTGACTTGATGTATTTTTGGTCATTTGGGAGACTTTGTATAATGATTTCATTGTATAAATCAATGGATAATTGTATACTTCCACTGAATTTTATGGTTTGAGTAATATTAGTTCATAGTGACATCTTATTCATTAAAGGCTCTTTCTTGTTGTTGACCAACCTCGAGAGGGCCGACCTAGAATCTTGGCTGGCCAAGTTGTGGCCGACTTAAGGAGTCCGGCCGTTTGGATCCTATGTACGCTGTATGTTTAAGTTATATATGATTATTCATATTCATTTCATTACTCATTTGCATTGTGTTATGGATGGACGAGTCGGATAACCAAGAGAGCTCCGGTTTGTCACACTTAGTACGAACATTGACGGAGGTCATTAGAGCATTATGACAACGGTTTGTCACAGTATGCGGGTGGATGCCCTCGGATTAAGTGGGAGAGATGTCCATGATTAGAATTACTCCACCCAAGGTTTAGAGTTGGTAATTGAGGTCTTTGCCTTAGGAAATTATAGATGTTGCTTTTGAAAGATAGATAATGTCCAATGATTCTAAGGATCTAAACATTTGTGTCATAAGGAGAAGACGATCATGCAATAAAGAAAGTGGATAAATCTACTTCAGGAGTATGGAGAGGAATCTCGGTATCCTTTAAGGAAGATGAGTATTAATACCGATAATTTGATGTTAGGAGTCTCTAGAATTAAGATGTTTTCAGTGCTTTATAGGAAAGGTGAAGGGTAAACAACGTATAGGTTCCAATATCAGAGCAGTACGGTTATAAAATTATGAAAGGAGAAATCATTGTGGTTTTGCTCGGGGTTGTTAAAATAGTAAAGACCTTGGGTGTTTGGATAAGAGTATTAACTAACGAGGTCAGTCCATTTATTATGAATTGGATGATTCGATCAGAATGAATAAGTTGGCTTGTTAGTATGCCAACGGGATGATAAGTTGGTTTCGATGGTAAATTGAGGCTGTACCAAAATTTTGGGGCAATTGTTTTGATCATATTTCCTATGTTGGTTGTAATCTGAGAATTATTGGTTTTGCCTTAGAAATATTGACATCATTGGAATTTTCTTGAGTCTATAGTAGCTATGTAACCTAGATAGCTAATATGAACTAATGGATGAGACTTACAAGTTGTGTGACGGAACGGCCATCACCTTCTAATGGCCTCCGCCAATAATTTTACTTAAACAAATTGAATTAAACACAATTCTAAAAAAAATATAAATTTTTATAGAAAATTGGGTAGAGTTTCCTCTATAATTGAACAAAAATTATATATACCACCCTTGTAATTAAACCTGTGTAAGCATACAAATATCCAGATTTCAATATTTATTCTACAACACACACATAGCACTAACAAATGCCATATTATCTATGGCTCAAATATAATACTCTTTAACTGCTATGTTGAATCTAAATAAAGATGCCATCTATGCCTAAACAAATCCAAAAATCTAAATGAATGCGGAAGTAAAATTAGATCCACAAACAACCTGCGAAAGTATAACAATATCCATAATAATAAACATCATGCCACAATTAATACATAATATTGATCTAACTTGACTATTTATATTTTGATATATTAAATATATCCAAAACTTTAAGCCTATGAAGTTCAGAGGCTTTTCTAATTGGACAAAAACCATATATACAAATTGCTTAATTAAACTTGTACAAGCATATAAATATCCAGATTTTAATATTTACTCCACAACATACACACAGGATCAACAAATATTATATCATCTATGACTCCAATACAGTACTCCTAAACAACTACGTTGAATCTAAATAAAGATGCCAGTTAGGCCTAAACAAATCTAAAAATCCAAATGAATGTGAAAGCAGAACTAAATTCATAAACAACCTGCGGAAGTATAACAATAACCATAATAATAAATATCATGCTATAATTAATACATAGCATTGATCTAATTTGACTATTTACATTTTGATGCATTAAATATATCCAAAACTCTAAACCTTCGAAGTTTAGCAAATTTCTCTCCTTACTCTAACTAATCAGACGTCAGCTCGTGGATTTTATCTAGAAGGAAAGGAAAGTAAAAGTGAGCTAATAGCTCAATAAGTGCACAATAAACAAAGCAGTAATTATTATAAGTAAAGATTAGCAGAATGAGAATATATAAGTGTGAATGAGTTGCATGAACAGAAACATGAATCAAATAAACTTGGGATGCAATCTACTTATTTCTTTTATTCATCTTTTCTTTAGGATAAATTTTTAAGCATATTTATTTATCTTTACAGACCCGGGCCAGTAGATCTTGTGACGACCCGACTTTTATTACCATCAAAAGTTGTCGTCAAAATCAAAGTTCTTTCAAATAAAAGATAAAAAGGTGAACATAAAAATTTTCTTTTCTTCTTTTGAACCTAAGATGCATATTAGAGAATTATAATTTCATAAATCCCAAAATGTCACGGAAATATTCTAACATTCATAAGTAGCGAAAATCAATATTACAAGTTTCCTCAAACAAAATAAACAAAACTCCAAAAATCTGCTCCAGCCAGCTTAAACATTCAACTACACCATAGGACTCTACTCAACTTCGTCCTCCACAAGCTTGTCATCTGAAAATTTACAAGAGTGAGCTTACAAAGCCCAGCAGGATACTCACATGCAGAAAATACAAGCATACATATAATCAAATTATAGATCATAATATAGCATAATAAAAATCATCATATCATTTCTTCTTAGTTCATATTCTTTTCATCTTGTCTTCATCAAAATCATTCGAAATTCATATAATCTTTAGGGATCGGACGGGAGCAGACAACACCGAGGACGGGTTGTGTGCTACCCCACAACCTAAAGCCGTATCCCCTCATTATGCTCCCCGGGGCGGGAGGTAATGCCTTTAACCCGGCATACGGGGCCATAGTACATAGTTCTTATGCCACCAAAAGGTCCCCTCCCGTGGCCCAGGAGGCATCCTCGAGTATCACTCCAATATCTTTCATCCATCTTTAACAGCAAGCTTAACGGAAACTCGGTTCTTGGTTCGTGTTCTTTAATGGCCAATCATCATAGATCAAAAGTCAAAAGTCATGGAGTTCCACTTGCTGTCTGTATGTCATTTTTTTTTCATGTTCATAGGCCGGAGTTCATTTCATGCAGAGGACCGAAGTTCATAAAGCCGGACTTCTTTTATCAATGCCGGTATGCTTTTCAATAAAAACCGGAGTTCTTTTTCATTGACAGAGTTCTTTTATTACAAACCGGAGTTCGTTTTATAAATCAAAGCCGGAGTTCTTTCTGAGTCCAAAGATTATCAAAACCAGAGTTCATAAAGGACGAAGTACAAAATCCGAAGTTCTTTTTCTTAAAGGGGACGGAGTGTCTTTCTTTTCAACAGAGACAGAGTGCCTTTCTTGTCAAAAATTTGGAGTACTTAAAGGGACGAAGTACTTCACGGACGGAGTACTTTTCTTTCAAAATTCGGAGTACTTAAAGGGACGGAGTACTTCACGGACGGAGTACTTTTCTTTTCCATATTCCGGAGTTCATTTTCTTTCAAAATCTGAAGTTCTAAAATCCAATGTTCATTTTCTATTAAAAATCCGAAGTTCTTAATTCAGAGTGCATTTTTGTTAAAATCCGAAGTTCTAAATCCGAAGTGACTTTTCTTTCATAAATTCGGAGCTCAAATACCGGAGTGACTTTTCTTTTAAAAATCTGGAGTGCTTAAAGGGACGGAGTGCCTCATTGACTGAGTACAGTTCTTTTCCATATTACGGAGTGCTTAACGTCTGAAGTTCATTAAATACGAAATTCATAAGCCGGAGTTCATTTCAAAACAGAGGAACGGAGTAATTTCAAAGACGTAAAGGCCGGAGTTCTCTTTTTTTTTCTACAGTAAGCCGGAGTTCTTTTTAAACAGAAGGCCGGACTACTTTTCATAATGGGACGGAGTACATTATACATAAAAAGGCCGGAGTTCCTTATTCAAACTGGACGGAGTACAAATGCCAGAGTTCTAAATCATTTTCTTTAAAAATTGTCGGAGGTCTTTTACTTTAAATTCAGAGAAACAGAGTACAGTAGTAGAAATTCATGATTCTTCTTAAGGCCTAAAGTTTCTTTCCATAATCATGCATTGGGCAAAAATTCATAATCATTGGCAGTAAATCATAACAGAAATCTAACATCATGCATAACAGAATTTCCTTTAAACATGCATTTCAGTGTGAACAGTAAAAGCATACTCATACAGAATTTCATATAATTTCATAGCAACATAAATAAAGCATGAGTTTTTGAAATAGGGGTGAGTATCTTGCCTGAGTTCTTTTCTACTTTTTCCTTAGCTTTCTGCCTTCTACTTTAAGAGAGTTTCTAGTGGTGTCCTTTCCTGAGGCTCTTAGGCCCTTATTTATAGGCTTAGGTTTTGGTGGCCATCATTTATAACTTTCCTATTTTTCAAGGTGTCATTTATGATTGTTCATTTTTCAAGGGTGATCTTACATTTTTCAAGGAAGGTTATTTATGAATTTCGTTTTCCAACACATCTCGGGAACAGCCGATATTCGTGGTCGCTCCTTCCCAATATTCTTCCTTAACTGTGACCGGACTCGTGGTCGCTCCTTCCCAATATTCTTCCTTAACTGTGACCAGACTCCTTCAAATCCGGACTCGCTTTTACTTCGGAAATCCGGAGTGCTTTCTTTCAAGCAAATCCGGTCTCGTTTTTACTTCGAAAATCCGGAGTTCTTCTCTTCAAGGAAATCCAAACTTCCAAGAAAATCCGGACTTCTGTTTCCTACGGAATCCGGAGTTCTTTTACCAAGGAAAATCCGGACTTTATTTCTCCAATGAAATCCGGACTTCTGATCACCAAGGGAAATCCGGACTTGTTTTCATCAACGGAAATCCGGACCTCTTTTATCACGGAAATCCGGACTCATTTTCATTAAGGAATTCCGAAGTGAATTTAAGGAATATTCCGGACTAAATTTTCATAAGGAAATCCGGACTGAAATTTTACTAATGCAAATCCGGACTTCTTCACATTTCGTTCTCCGGTCAACTTACGTTGACCGGACTTGATGGTTAATTTTCTTATTAAAATTCTGGGTCGTTACAACCTCCCCCACTTATAAGAATTTCGTCCTCGAAATTTTAAATAAAGTCACTAACCTCGAGAAAATAAATATGGATATTTGCTCCGAATCTCTTCCTCTCGTTCCCAAGTTGCCTCTTCCGGTGTGTGATTCTTCCAGAGCACCTTTACTAGAGTGATTGATTTGGTGCGTAATTTCTGCTCCTTTCGATCCAAGATTTCCACTGGTTCTTCTATATAGGATAAGTCTTTGTCGACCGTCAGAGGTTCATACTCAATTACATGAGTAGGATCATGGACATACTTTCGAAGCAAAGACACATGAAATACGTCATGTACATCAACCAAGTTTGGAGGCAGTGCAAGTCTGTAAGCTACTTCTCCAATATTTTCCAGGATTTCAAAAGGCCCAATAAAACGAGGCTTCAGTTTTCCTTTTACCTCGAATCTGTACTTTCCCTTGGATGGTGATACCTTTAGAAACACAAAATTACCCTTTTCAAACTTCAATGCCGATCTTCTCCGATCTGCATAACTCTTTTGTCTGCTCCGGGCTACTCTGAGATTCTCATGTAATATCTTTATCTTTTCTGCCGATTCCTTGATAATTTCTGGACCCAAAATTCTTCTATCTCCGTGTTTCTCCCAATGAATTAGTGATCTATATTTTCTCCCGTATAATGCCTCAAAAGGAGCCATGCCAATGCTGGCCTGATAGCTATTATTATAAGCGAATTCTGTAAGAGCCAATGAATCATCCCAAGTCCTTTTCATCTCCAAGATTGAGGCCCTTAACATATCCTCGAGAATCTGGATAGTCCGTTCTGATTGGTCGTCGGTTTGCAGATGAAAAGCAGTACTAAATTTTAATTAAGTACCCAATTCTTTATGTAGAATTTTCCAGAACCGTGAAACAAAGCGAGGGTCTCTATCGGATACAATAGAGACAGGCACACCATGAAGTCTGACAATCTCGTTCACGTACAGCTGGGCTAATTTATCAAGAGGGTAAGTCATCCGAATTGCCAGAAAGTGGGCTGACTTTGTTAGTCGGTCAACAATCACCCAAATAGCATCATGTTTCTTTGGCGTCATTGGTAAACCAGTCACAAAATCCATGGCGATATCCTCCCATTTCCAGCCCGGTAATGGCATTGGTTGTAATAACCCAGATGGCTGTTTTCTTTTAGCCTTTACTTGTTGGCATATAAGGCACTTTTCCACGTAGGCTGCGATATCCCTTTTCATATTTCTCCACCAGAAGGTTTTCTTCAAATCCTGATGCATCTTATTAGCTCTTGGATGGATCGTATAACAGGATCGATGGGCTTCTTTAAAAATTTTCTCCTTTAAGTCTTTATTGTCTGGCACACATAACCGATTTCTAAATCTCAAAGCTCCATCTGGCGAAATCTGAAAATCACTTCGAGATTCTTTATCTAGCTCGCCCATGATCTTTACAAGAAAAAAGTCATTCGTTTGACACCCCTTCACTTCATTAATCAATTCCGGTTGAACTTGAATGTGCGCCAAAATCATCCGCTTCCCATGCACAAAACACTGGACATCATAGTTCATGAGACAATCTAGCATCTCCATTTGTTTAACTTGCATTCTAGCTAACATCCCCGGCTGTCTACTTAATGCGTCGACAACAACGTTGGCCTTTCCTGGCTCATAACGGATTTCGCAGTCATAGTCTTTTAGGAATTCAATCCATCGCCTCTGTCTCATATTTAGTTCATTCTGGGAAAATAAATATTTTAGACTCTTGTGGTCGGAGTAGACCAAGAATCTTTCACCATATAAGTAATGCATCCAGATTTTCAATGCAAATACCACTGCGGCCAATTCTAGATCGTGAGTTGGGTAATTCCTTTCATGGTCTTTCAACTGTCGCGACCCATAGGTAATTACCCTACCGTGTTGTATTAGAACACAGCCCAATCCAATCTTCGAAGCATCGCAGTAAACAATCAGTCCTCCTGACTCGTTTGGAATGGTCAGGACTGGAGCAGAAGTCAACCGGTCTTTAAGCGTCTGGAAGCTCTCTTCACAATCTTTGGTCCACTTGAACTTGGTATCCTTCTTAGTTAATTGAGTGAGTGGCACGACGATTTGAGAAAAGTTCTCCACAAATCGCCTATAGTATCCAGCCAGGCCTAAGAAGCTTCGCACTTCAGTCACAGAAGTTGGCCGGTTCCACTTTACAACTGCTTCCACTTTCATAGGGTCGACAGAGATTCCTTCCTTGGAGACGATGTGTCAAAGGAATCCTACCTCTTCCAACCAAAATTTGCACTTTTTCAATTTAGCGAACAACCGATGCCCCCTAAGAATCCGAAGTGTAGTGCGTAAGTGTTCCTCGTGTTCCTCAGAGCTTTTCGAGTACACAAGGATATCATCAATAAATACGATCACGAACTTGTCCAAGTATGGTTGGAAAATTTGATTCATCAGATCTATGAAAACAGCCGGAGCATTAGTCAACCCAAAAGACATTACTACAAATACATAGTGCCCATACCTAGTTCAAAACACCGTCTTTGCAATATCCTCCTTGCTGATCCGAAGTTGATGATACCCGGATCTAAGATCAATTTTTGAAAATATGCAAGCTCCTTGTAACTGATCAAGGAGATCATCAATCATTGGTAGAGGATATTTATTCTTGATGGTAATTTTTTTTAATTCCCGATAATCTACACATAATCTCATGGTCCCGTCCTTCTTTTTGACAAAAAGAACAGGTGCTCCCTATGGTGACACACTTGGCCGGATGAAACCTTTATCTAGCAACTCCAGTAGTTGTTGTTTCAACTCTTTAAGTTCAGCCGGTGCCATCCGATAGGGTGGTTTGGATATCGGTGCCGAGCCTAGTATCAATTTCACACCAAATTCTATCTCTCGTTGGGGTGGCAATCTAGGTAATTCATCAGCGAATATGTCTTCAAATTCCGGCACCACTGGAATCTCTCTAGCCAGAGATTCTTGACTTTCTGTAGACACACTAGCAAAGGCTAGATAGGCTTGGCATCCATCACTCATCAAATGCCTGGCATGAAGAGCCGAAATAAAGCAGGATGCTTCCTTTCGCCGAACACCCTGAATGTGGAAAGGCTTGTTTCCAGGGATGGTGAATTCTACTCTTTTCCGGAAACAGTCAATCTTGGCATGATATCTGGCTAACCAGTCCATCCCCAAGATCGCATCAAAGTCTTTCATTTCCAGTACAACCAAGTTAACAGGCATCAAGTATTCATTTACTTTTATAGGGCATTCAGAAAATGCTATATTTAATATTACGGACGACCCTGTTGGTGAGGTAACCATTAATGGGTACTCCAGAACTTTAGGAAGGGTCGTAAGATGTTTCAAAAATTCATGGGAAACGAAAGAATGAGTGGATCCAGAATCAAAGAGTACGTGACAAGAGATGCCACAGATAGAAAGTGTACCTTCTACCACCTCCGTAGACTTTTCAGCCTCCTTTGCAGAAATAGCAAATACTTTGGCTGGGATAGGAGACTTAACTCCTGGGGCTTGTTTAGCAACCGGACAATCTCTGATCATGTGCCCCGCCTGCCCACAGTTATAACAAACTCCCAACTTCTTGTAGCAAGGCTTCCCTCCATGTGATCTCCCGCAATGATCACATACATCATTAGCCGTAGATCGAGAATTCTGCACCGATCGGCTCTGTTCCCCGCTGAACCTTGATGGTCTCGCCTTCTTAGAAGGCCCTTCACTAGCACTGGCCTTGGATGCCTGACTGAAAGTCCTTTGTCTGGACATTGCTCCCCTTTCCAATTCTTTCTCATAAATAACCGCCTTTGCAAGCACCTCTCCATAAGTTGTCAACGTCAGAGTGGAAAGGTGTCTCCTGATATCATCTCGTAATCCTTGAAAGAACCGTCTGACCTTCCTCTCCTCATCTTCCACCATGAAAGGGGCATAACGAGATAATTCAGTAAATTTCGAATCATACTCTGCTACCGAGCGATTTCCCTGCCTTAGGCGAAGGAATTCATCCTCCTTCTGCCCACGAAGATTTGTAGGAAAGTATTTTTTCAGAAAAGCTGTTTCAAACATCTCCTAGCTAATCTCCCGATTTGGCATGTTAAAAACCCTTTTCTGCATCTCCCACCAGTGGTGTGCTTCCCCCGCCAACTTATGAGTAGCATAAAGCACCATATCCCCAGCAGGGCATTTGATTACAGCAAATACCTTCTTTAGTCGCTGAATCCATGTTTCAGCCTTCAACGGATCGGGTTCCCCTAGAAATTCAGGGATCCGTTCATTAGTAAATCGATCGTAGACCGACCTTTCCTGATGGACAGGAATTGGGGTGGTCACTGGAGTTGGTGGAGTGGTCGGAGTCAAAGCTTCCATGACTTCGGCCATTCTGTCCAGTAGGTTCGCATATCTTGCCTCACGATCAAGAGTGTTGTTAACCTGATCATTTCTCCTTCCTCTGTTAGACATGGCTGCGGAAACGTCTGAAAAGAACAATTTCATTAGTTAAAAAGATATTATCATAATAGTCTTTTATCCCAAAGTGTAAGTAAGGATGACACTTTTCTTGCCAACACTAAATTTGTCCTAAGTTTTCGTGTTGATTCAAACTATCCTAAAGCATCTCAGTTTTTTCTTTGATACCAACTGTGACGACCCGACTTTTATTATCATCAAAAGCCGTCGTCAAAATCAAAATTCTTTCAAATAAAAGATAAAAAGGTGAACATAAAAATTTTCTTTTCTTCTTTTGAACCTGAGATGCATACTAGAGAATTATAATTTCATAAATCCCAAAATGTCATGGAAACATTCTAACATTCATAAGCAGCGGAAATCAATATTACAAGTTTCCTCAAACAAAATAAACAAAACTCCAAAAATATACTCCAGCCAGCTTAAACATTCAGTTACACCATAGGACTCTACTCAACTTCATCCTCCATAAGCTTGTCATCTGAAAATTTGCAAGAGTGAGCTTACAAAGCCCAGCAGGATACTCACATGCAGAAAATATAAGCATACATATAATCAAATTATAGATTATAATATAGCATAATAAAAATCATCATATCGTTTCTTCTTGGTTCATATTCTTTTCATCTTGTCTTCATCAAAATCATTCGGAATTCATATAATCTTTAGGGACCGGACGGGAGCAGACAACATCGAGGACGGGTTGTGTGCTACCCCACAACCTAAAGTCGTATCCCCTCATTATACTCCCCGGGGCGGGAAGTAATGCCTTTAACCCGGCATATGGGGCCATTGTCCATAGTTCTTATGCCACCAAAAAGTCCCCTCCCGTGGCCCAGGAGGCATCATCGAGTATCACTCCAATATCCTTCATCCATCTTTAACAGCAAGCTTAATGGAAACTCGGTTCTTGGTTCGTGTTCTTTAATGGCCAATCATCATAGATCAAAAGTCAAAAGTCATGGAGTTCCACTTGCTGTTCGTATGTCAGTTTTTTTTCATGTTCATAGGCCGGAGTTCATTTCATGCAGAGGACCGAAGTTCATAAAGCCGGACTTCTTTTATCAATGCCAGTATGCTTTTCAATAAAAACCGGAGTTCTTTTTCATTGATAGAGTTCTTTTATTATAAACCGGAGTTCGTTTTATAAATCAAAGCCGGAGTTCTTTCTGAGTCCAAAGATTATCAAAAACAGAGTTCATAAAGGACGGAGTACAAAATCCGAAGTTCTTTTTCTTAAAGGGGACGGAGTGTCTTTCTTTTCAACAGAGACGGAGTTCCTTTCTTACCAAAAATCCGGAATACTTAAAGGGATGGAGTACTTCATGGACGGAGTACTTTTCTTTTCCATATTCTGGAGTTCATTTTCTTTCAAAATCTGAAGTTCTAAAATCCGAAGTTCATTTTCTATTAAAAATCCGAAGTTCTTAATTCAGAGTGCATTTCTATTAAAATCTGAAGTTCTAAATCCGAAGTGACTTTTCTTTCATAAATCCGGAGCTCAAATGCCAGAGTGACTTTTCTTTTAAAAATCCGGAGTGCTTAAAGGGACGGAGTGCCTCATTGACTGAGTACACTTCTTTTCCATATTCCGGAGTGCTTAACGTCTGAAGTTCATTAAATACGGAATTCATAAGCCGGAGTTCATTTCAAAACAGAGGAACAGAGTAATTTTAAAGACGTAAAGGCCGGAGTTCTCTTTTTTTTTTTCTACAGTAAGCCGGAGTTCTTTTTAAACAGAAGGCCGGACTACTTTTCATAATGGGACGGAGTACATTATACATAAAAAGGCCGGAGTTCCTTATTCAAACTGGACGGAGTACAAATGCCGGAGTTCTAAATCATTTTCTTTAAAAATTGCCGGAGGTCTTTTGCTTTAAATTCAGAGAAACAGAGTACAGTAGCAGAAATTCATGATTCTTCTTAAGGCCTAAAGTTTCTTTCCGTAATCATGCATTGGGCAAAAATTCATAATCATTGGCAGTAAATCATAACAGAAATCTAACATCATGCATAACAGAATTTCCTTTAAACATGCATTTCAGTGTGAACAGTAAAAGCATACTCATACAGAATTTCATATAATTTCATAGCAATATAAATAAAACATGAGTTTTTGAAATAGGGGCAAGTATCTTGCCTGAGTTCTTTTCTACTTTTTCCTTAGCTTTTTGCCTTCTTCTTTAAGAGAGTTTCTAGTGATTCCCTTTCCTGAGGCTCTTAGGCCCTTATTTATAGCCTTAGGTTTTGGTGGCCATCATTTATGACTTTTCTATTTTCCAGGGTGTCATTTATGATTGTTCATTTTCTAAGGGTGATCTTACATTTTTCAAGGAGGGTTATTTATGAATTTTGTTTTCCAACACGTCTCGGGAACAACCGATATTCATGGTCGCTCCTTCCCAATATTCTTTCTTAATTGTGACCGAACTCCTTCAAATCCGGACTCGCTTTTACTTCGAAAATCCGGAGTGCTTTCTTTCAAGAAAATCCAGACTCGTTTTTACTTCGGAAATCCGGAGTTCTTCTCTTCAAGGAAATCCGAACTTCCAAGAAAATCCGGACTTCTGTTTCCTACGGAATCCGGAGTTCTTTTACCAAGGGAAATCCGGACTTCATTTCTCCAACGAAATCCGGACTTCTGATCACCAAGGGAAATCCGGACTTGTTTTCATCAACGGAAATCCGGACCTCTTTTATCACGGAAATTCGGACTCATTTTCATCAAGGAATTTCGAAGTGAATTTAAGGAATATTCCGGACTAAATTTTCATAAGGAAATCCGGACTGAAATTTTACTAATGCAAATCCGGACTTCTTCACATTTCGTTCTCCGGTCAACTTACGTTGACCGGACTTGGTGGTTAATTTTCTTATTAAAATTCTGGGTCGTTACAGATCTAATCAGATAAGGGAGTGAATAATTGAGGATAGATTGTATTTATCCTACACAATCCAAGGCTAAAAGTTCAAAAGTTCTCATTAATTTCTCATTTTTCAAAATCTCTACCCCGAGGGCCAGATCATCCAAAATTTTTATTCTAAAAAATTAACGCCCCGAGGAAGGGCGAACCACATGTCACTCCATAGACAAAGCTATTCTTGATTACTACCGTAATATCTTAAGGCATGTCCATAGTATTATCCACTACGACACGTGGCAAGGGCAATTCCTTGAGTCTCCGCTGTCATACTAGTTACATATCTAGGAACATTACCCATCAAAATATAAATTTGGGTACTAGTTTTATGATTACTTATTCCTTTTCTTTTGAGTGAAGATCCACCAAATTTCTAATACAAATATCTCCATTTGGGAGAACAAATTTACCATATATCCGAATTGGGGGATCTTCCTCCGAATACTTGCACGAATTTCTTCTCTTTCTTTCGAATATACATTTTTTCATGATTTATTTTCATACAAAAATTGTCTCATAATAAAAGGGGAGGTGGAAATTCTTACCTCCGAAAAGCAGATTGATTTGAAGGGCTTTTGGATACAAATATACATATCATTAATCAATCTTAAACATGGAAAAATTTTGCAAAATATCATTCAAAGTCATTGGATGAATAGTACCCGCGTGAACAGTATTCAGATACACATATCGGTTAATTCTTAAAATTTCGGACATCCTACGGATAAATTACCAAATCCAAGGCATGGATAATTATAATCTCAAGTTATTTCATGCATCAAACTCCAAATTGAAGCTCAAACAGGGTTCGGGTGCGGGTTCAGGTCTCTTCAAACGAAAATTACACATAAAACTACAAATTTGAATACCTAATCAATAAATTAACATGTCTAAATCATGGGTAATTATATTTTAAATCCAAATTAAGCAAAATCCTCAAAAATTCATGGGTAAATCATCCAAGCGTGGGTTAGGGTTTTCCATGTCTGAAAACCAATCAAATCCACAAATTTGGACACCAAATTTATATATATGCACCCTCAGGTTCTAGATAATAGAAAATATAACTTTAATCTGGTACTGGAACAAAGATACCTGATAAAAATAAGATAACAGTGTAAGAAAATGAAAGATGAGAGTATGAGTATAGTTGCCTCGACCCGATCTATCACTTCTCCAACTAGTTCGAGCTCGAAATCGAACTTGAGAGATTCAGATTCCTCCATTTTCCTCTTCTCATTCGTGCTCTCTCTCTCATCTCTCTCTCTTTTTCCACAGAAAATAACGCAAAATGAAGCCCGATGCAGTTTTAAAAATAGGCTGGAGCTCGAGCGCACGGTGAGCATGCTTCGGACGCTAACACACTGGAATTGGCGCTCGCTAGGGACTCAAGCCCATGGTGGCCACGAGTCAGTCCTATAGCGAGCCAGCTTTACACACCCGTCGTTTGGGACACGTTTCGACCCTTCTAACCCAATATTTCACCTCCTTGGATCATAATTTTGATTATATTAGCTTAATAAGTCATGATTATCATAATTTAAAATTTTAAACCTTATTTACGGATTAACTTTTTGAGGTTTATAACTTTGGTTTCTGATTTTACCAATCTCGGATATTTAGGCTTTTCAAACCAATTCCTCATATACCATTTGACCTCAATTCACCTATTTTAATTTAATTACCTCCCAATTATTATATTTTTGAATTCGAAATCTCATTATTCATATTTATCACATCATGAAAATCGGCACCTTACAATTCTGCTC
This sequence comes from Nepenthes mirabilis, assembly GCA_025585075.1. NCBI lineage: Eukaryota > Viridiplantae > Streptophyta > Magnoliopsida > Caryophyllales > Nepenthaceae > Nepenthes > Nepenthes mirabilis. The sequence goes on from JAODPA010077600.1 coordinate 21,676, forward strand.
AACTTATAAAAATTGTCCTCAAAATTTAACGAACATCGAATTTTCATAATCGGAGGTAATCTTCTAAATTCTCTCTAGTATTCCCAAGTCACTTCCTTTGATTAAATAGTTATTCCAAAGAATCTTAAACATTTGAATTATCTTAATTCTTATTACCCAATGCGTTCTATCAAAATCAAATTCTACCAAGTCTAAAGACAAATCAAATTCATTAACTACTTTTCCAATTTTGTTCGAAATCTCAAATGACTGAAAGTTCTCACTTGAACCTACCCTAAGCCTCGAAGGAAACTATTCCTTCTGAGCCTCAAATTGGACCTTAACATATATGGGTTGACCACATTTTTGCTACGTTACTTTGATTATTTCTCTAATTACGAATCATTCAATTGTAATTCATCACCACATCTAATTTAACTTGGCACTAAAAATTCTTTGGTAAAGCTTGGCTCAGATTTCGGCATAAATCTCAAATTACAATCAAATATCAATGTCGAAATACTTTACACTCTCATTATTTCATTGGTAAGTCGAAAAACCGATATATCCCCAAAACATATAATCCATATTAAACACCTAAATTATACGGTAACTATGATTAAAACAAATCTCAGGGCAGCCATACCATGAAGACAAAGCCCACAATCCTCAAATTACAGCCAGATTAGAAACTATAATTATAGCAATCACCCAAAGATTTAATATAACTTCAAGTCATCACCCAAAATCTCAAAATTCAATTACTTAGCAACCTCAGTATCTCATTAGCATACCGATGAGCCAACTGATTCATTCCGAATGTGTCCTTCATAATCATAGTGAGTGGATCTTTGAAATCGTCCTGAGATAAGACCATAAAGACTTCTCATTTCATAACTTCATAGCCCTGCTATTTCGACTACAATTTCTATTTCTCAATTCCAGAATACGACATCTCAATTTCCCAAGTATTAGAACCTACTCACGATTTACCTTTCACAACTCCTACGAGGCATCGAAAACATATTAAGTCTAAGGACTCCAAATATTAATTGTTAGTACTAATGCTTACTTTTCTTAGAAGACACGGAGGTTTATTTTCACAGTCCTTAAATAGATCTACCCACATGCAATATCACAAGATCATCCTTCCTTTATAATATAATTATTCTGACCCTTAAAACTATTAGACAATAGTTATCTTCAAAAGCAATACCTATAAATCCTCAAAACAAGGATCTCATTAGCTATCCCCAACTATGGGTGAAAATTTTCAACTTATGGGCCTCTTCCTCACTTGATTTGAGAGCAGCCTCCTATTACAATGCAAGGAAACATAATCCTAGTTTTTTTCTAAAAAATATCTCATTCTACTGCAATTCACTTGATCTCTCAGGGATCGACCCAAATGATATGGTCAATAATTTACCATTCATTCCTCAAAAGCTATCATCACATATCTCATTTGGCAAATATAGATCGCTTCCGACTCAATGTCCCATGGATGTTGCAATCCTTGAGGAATACTTGTTTAATTACTTAATAAATTTTGTTAAAACCAAAATGACCATACACCTCCATAATACTAATCAGTCTTTCCAATTAGTCACTGCTTAAAGTCCCACGGATTCAAAATCATGTTATCAAAGAGCCACATGCTCAACAGGGCTTTTCTTCAAAATGAACTCACATTCTCTTTCTTAATTGGGCATTCGGTTCACATCCGTTCTCAACCCATGATACAATTCTCAAATAGAGTGCATACTCCCTATGTTCCCTTGAACTTATCAATGAGGACATCTCAGTAGGGACCCGAATATAGGCAAAAGATCCAACCTATAAAATTCATAAAACGCCATCAGACCTACAAAACCCAAACGGTATTTCTGGACATCGTACCTGCCATATTCTTATCCCGAATGCTGTTAGGGTTATAACTTACATTAATCTACAATCAATGCTGTGGACATAGATCGATATTAGAAATCACCTATCCCTTCACTGTGCCCGCTTATCAATCTATTAATTATCCTAGTAACCAATTACTCAATACCCCACAAATGACCTCATCAGCTAATCTAACCACCTTGGGGCTCAAAGGCATCAATAATGGCACTTAATCAATGCTCCTTCAATTCCATATGAAATTTTCAAAAGTTAGTCTTGATTCTAACACAACCTTAAATTACCCATCAAAGACGAATCAGCCTAATCTTTCCCTTCAAGGAATATCCTCAAGGACTTACACAGCTAAATTCCTCAATGACCATTGATGACTTCAAGGGGTGGTTTCATTTGTTCAATGATTTAAACACATATCCCCATCACGGCTTGTGGGTACCACAACTCTAATTTCCTTATACTTCAACTAACCAATCATCACTAATATCATGTCGAGGATTGATGCCATGAAACAAGTCAACTTGGCCCAACCCATCACACTTATGAATCCAAAATTTCATAGACATTGATGTAACTAGTACAAGCTTATAGTCCTTGAAAAGATGGGTAAGCTGAGAAAATATAATGAAATTACACCGTGACATATCTTATTCCTCAAGGCTCACGACTTTTTTCTTCGGAAGATTAACCTGGGACAACCCTTAAGGTATCCTCCCTACAGCTTCTCCATCACTTGGTTGACCATCTCTATGTGTCAACTTTCATGTAGGCGGTTAGGCCTAACTAATGAATTTTGATTTAGCCCTAGCCCAAGAGAACACCATAACTTAATTAAAACACTAACTAGAACCCCACAACTAAACAATTACCCCTATCTACCGATCTTGATTTAGTTCTAATTTAAATCATTAAATTAGGATAATTAGAACTATCCAGACTACTTAATCATCTTACGCTCTCATCTACTCAAATAATCTATCTTACTCTAACCTAAATTTTTATATAAGATTCAAATCAAACCCTAGGCATCTCTTTTCTCTGATACCATCTGTGACGGAATGGCCACCACCCTCTAATGGCCTGCATCAATAATCTTCCTTAAATAGATTGAACTAAACACAATTATAAAATTAAAATACAAATTTTTATATAAAATTGGGTAGAATTTTCTCTGTAATTGGACAAAAATCATATATATAAGTTGCTTAATTAAACTTGTACAAGCATATAAATATCTAAATTTTAATATTTACTCCACAACATACACACAGGATCAACAAATATCATATCATCTATGGCTCCAATACAGTACTCCTAAACAACTACGTTGAATCTAAATAAAGATGCCAGCTAGGCCTAAACATATCTAAAAATCCAAATGAATGTGAAAGCAGAACTAAATCCATAAACAACCTGTGAAAGTATAACAATAACCAAAATAATAAATATCATGCCACAATTAATACATAGCATTGATCTAATTTGACTATTTACTTTTCAATGCATTAAATATATCCAAAACTCTAAACCTCCGAAGTTTAGCAAATTTCTCTCCTTACCCTAACTAATCAGACGTCAGCTCGTGGCTTTTATCTGGAAGGAAAGAAAAGTAAAAGTGAGCTAACAACTCAACAAGTATATCATAAATAAACCAGTAATTATTATAAGCAAAGATTAGCAAAATGAGAATATATAAGTATGAATGAGTTGCATGAATAGAAACATAAATCAAATATACTTGGAATGCAATTTACTTATTTCTTTCATTCCTCTTTTCCTTAGGATAAACTTTTAAGCATAGTTATTTATCTTTGCGGACCTGAGCCAATAGACCCTATCAGCCAATGGAGTGAATAATCGATGATAAATTATATTTACTCCATATAATCCAAGGCCAAAAGTTTAAAAGTTCTCATTAATTTTTCATTTTCTAAAATGTCCACCCCGAGAGTAGGATCATTCAAAATTTTTATCCTCCAAAATTAACATCCTAAGAAAGGGTGGACCACATATTACTCCATAGATAGAGCTATCATCGATTACCACTGTAATGTCCTAAGGCATATCTATAGTGTTACTCGCTATAACATATGGCCAGGGCAATCCGTTAAGTTTCCAGTGTCATATTAGTTATATGCTTGGGAACATTACCCATTGAAACATAAATTTGGGCCCTAATTTTATGATTACTTATTCTTTTTCTTTTGAGAAAAGATCTACCGAATTTCTTATACAAATATCTTTATCTGGGAGAATAAATTTATCATATATCCAAATTGTGGGATCTTCCTCTGAATATTTTCATGAATTTCTTCCCTTTCTTTTGAATATACATCTTTTCATGATTTACTTTCATACAAAAATTACCTCATAACAAAAGGGGAGGCGCAAAATCTTACCACTGAAAAGCAAATTAATTTGAAAGGCTTTCGAATATAAATTTCCTTCGCAATTGCACATGTCGAGCTCCCGGATTATTCGATTAAACTTATATAAATATACATATCATTAATCAATATTAAACATGGAAAAATTTTACAAAATATCATTTAAAATCCTCAGATGAATAGTACCCACGTGAACAGTGTTCAAATACATATATAGGTTAATTCTTAAAATTTCAGACATCCAACAGACAAATTATCAAATCCAAGGCATGGGTAATTATAATCTCAAGTCATTTCATGTATTAAACTCCAAATTGAAGCTCAAACGGGGTTTGGGTCTCCTCGAATGAAAACCCCACATAGAACCACAAATTTAGATACTTAATCAATAAATTAGAATGTCCAAATTATGAGTAATCATATTCTAAACTCAAATTATGCAAAATTTCTAAAAATTCATGGGTAAACATCCGGGCATGGGTTAGAGTTTGCCTTGCCTAAAAGCTGTTCAAATCTATAAAGTTGGGCACCAAATTTATATATATGTATGCTTAGGTTCTAGGTAATACAAAATATAACTTAATCGGGTATCGAAATGAAGATACCCGATGAAAATAAGATAAAAGTGTATGAAAATAAAAGAGGAGGTTATGAGTGTACTTACCTCTATCCGATTTATCACTTCTTCAACTAGTTCGAGCTCGAAATCGGACTCAAGAGTTTCGGATTCCTCCATTTTCCTCTTTCCCTTCATGCTCTCTCTCTCCCCTCTCTCTCTTTCCCCACAAAAAATAACGAAGAATTAAACCCGACACAATTTTATAAATAGGCTGCTGCTTGAGGGCGTGGCAAGCGTACTTTAAGCACCAACACACTGGAATTGGTGCTCGCTAGGGGCTCAAGCCCACGGCAGGCGCAGGTTAGGCTTGCAGTAAGTCTGTAGCAAGCCAGATTCACGCACGCGTTGTCCCAAACCTATTTTGACCCTCTTAACATAATATTTTACCTCCTTGGACCCTAATTTTGATTACATTAGCTAAATAAGTCATGATTATCACAATTTAAAAATTTAAATTTTTCTTATGGATTATCTTTTCAAGGTTTATAACTTCGATTCCTGATTTTACTAATCCCGAATATTTGGGCTTTTCAAACCGATTCCTCTTGTATCCTTTGACCTCAATTCATCTATTTTAATTTAATTACATCCCAATTACTATATTTTAGAATTCAAAACCTCACCACTCATATTTACCACATTGTAAAAATCGACACCTTATAAGTTGATTTTAGTTTGCATGTGAATGATCAATCAGAGTGGCACAGCGGTAGCATGGGGGCCCATAGCCCAAAAATCTTAGAATAAGATTGAGAACTCCAGTGAACAATTATTTTTGAGGCTTAGGGTGAATTGAAGTAGGAGTTCATTAGTTCGTTCAAAGTTTTGAATTAAGTCGGAGGAATAGTCAATATTATTCGGGTTGCGTTTAGATTTTGTGTATTGTCATGAGGTCTCCCATGATTTGATGACCAAGGAAATAAGTATGTGATCAAATTAAGTCTTATAGGAGATTAAAAATTTATCTAATGATATGGTTCTAATCTGAGATATTGGGGTTTAGGAAGATTCATTTGGTTAAGGCCTTTAAGAATAAGTCATTGATCAAGGATATGATATAGGATCATGAAGAAGGAGTTCAGAAAGCATTCTACCCAATTATTGACTTTTGAGGTTTATCAAATTTTGATGATAAAATTTTTATAAGTGGGAGAGAATGTAATATCCCACATCCGATTCGAATTATTTTATTATTAAATATAATTTTGGGTAATTCGAATATGATAAAAATTAATTAAATATT
>JAODPA010077601.1:0-26860 GCA_025585075.1 Nepenthes mirabilis
AAATCCGACGGCTAATGGAGAGAGAAAGAGGGTCCTTCTCCACAGGGGAGAAAGAGGGTCCTTCTCCACAGGGGAGAAGGACCCCCCCTGAATCCGCACTCTTCACCCAAGATGTCTCATGGCTCGAGTAGTTCTTGAGGGACATCATCTCCCTCCCACGTTGAGTCATATCGTACCGAGGAAAGCATACCCATGGGACCCAAGATGTTTCATGGCTCGAGTAGTTCTTGAGGGACATCATCTCCCTCCCACGTCAAGCCATAAAGCTTGTCCATGGGCGGTGAGTCGTGCCAAAAACGATCTAATTCTATAGAATTAAAATGAAAGTTGTTAAAATTCTTCCATATTTCCAACGATAAAGATTTCATCTCGTTAACTTGAAAAGTCGGGATAATAATTTGGGTTTAATACCTACGGTCCAAATTTGGATGATGAAATCTTTTCGATTAGGAGTGGGATGATAAGACTCACAATAGAGGTCATTCCACGCGCACTCGTTCCCATTCACGATTGAGTTGGCACATTTTGGCACCTCCATTACTCTTGCGTATACCGGGGAATCGGCAATGACAAGCTTGCTAAGTCATCTTTATGCAACAAACAACATGCACACACGACAACCCAAGCCAAAATAATTGAAATGATACAATAAGGTTATTGCCAACATCGATCATTATTGACCCGTAATTTTATGGATCCACAGTCTCAGTTCATAACCAACAAAGCAATTCCCTCTTCAGAGACCCAAATGTTAATGTCAGTGCATTGCAACAGATAAAAATGTCAATTTTTCTTTTTAGTCATGACAGTTCTATAGTTTCCTCTTTTTTTTTCCCTTTCTTTTGAAATTGTCAACTTCATCCTCCAGCTTTGTCCAGACAGTTTATTGTTTGGGTGTACTTTTAACTCGGGATGATAATCATGTGTGTGAAACAATTTCTAACAAGGAGACAAGCCTTCGATGTCAGGGTGACTGACCTGCTTTACCCGATTAAGCCATTTCATCTGATACTGCATCGCTTCTTTTGCTGCAGTCGAACACCCAGCACAAAGTCCATACACACAGGCAGCACACAGGTTCTGTGATCTTCACTTCAGCCTCATATGAAATATCTGAGCAACCTGCACATCAACCACACAATGCCGATGCTGTGTTAGATGAGTTCAAATGAACAAGAACCATTCAAAAATACTTATATATTCTTGGTGCAAACATCATTTCTACACACCATGGATGAAAACATCGCATTGGTATTGATCGCGACTATATCGATATCAGACAAATCGAAAAATAATAACTAGTATCAGATATATTGAAAGGAAAAAATTTTTTTAAATCATAAACCAATAGAATCGTATCATCCGATATAACGATATCGCGACATATTGCTAAAACAACTACATATTGTAATATTATAGTGATATCTAGAAGTATCGATATCAGGGGTGCAATTTCACCCAGATGATTGAGAATTACTCTCCCTCTCAGTGAAAAACTTCCAGAGCTTCTCGGTGAAGAGTTCTGAGCTACTTGTTCCTTGCTCCCACTTTCATTTTCTTTACCTATTTGCCTCTGCAACCCTCCTCGTTTCCCCTCTCCTCCACCATCCGTCCTCCCTTTCCACTTACTATTCCCTTTTTTTCCTTTTACCATGTCTTTTCTGCTATCAAGAGTCCCCATTAGGACTCTGGCATCATGAACTCGGGTGTCAAGATGAGAGAGAGCATGAATTCGGACACACATGCTGATACTGAGATCAGAATACAGGTTGCATCACCTTGAATTTTGTTCTTGATTCTTCCTTTTTCCGCCTTGACCATGAATTGGCAAAAATAGGGTGGCTTTCGAAGGTACAATCTAGCTAAATGTTTTCGTTAATTGTAGTCCAAGTTCCTTTGCTTCTACATCCCATAGGGATTTCTTTTCGAACTCGAGATGGCTTGGTACAGATGTGATTTTGGATTCTGTAGTTTTAGGCATTTTCTAGATTGCTTGATGCTCTCTCAGCTTCAGGGAAGCAGTTGGAGTGACCTACAGCTCATTCGGTCTTGGGCAGATCCTCAGTGCCTGAGGCGATATCACTTAAAATATCGTGCTTGAAGCATGAATTCAGTATAAGCAAATTTCTTGGCCATGGGATTGAGGGTCTGAAACAAAATTTTAAGCAATATGGATTCCTACCATACATCGGACCTTCAGACCATATACAAATAAGATTTTAACATATAGATGAACCGCACCTAGAAAGGCACAAGTTAGCCAAAGGCCCAAGAACAATTAATTTTTATTATAGTAATGAAAATTAAAACATTTTTGGTGTTATGTTTAAAAAAGTTAACTATGACTCGTATGCCTAACCAGTATGCATTCCGCTTAATACCCACGATTCTCCCCACTACCCCCAAATAAAACAATGCTAACAAGGGGATAAAATAAAGCCATCACAACAAAGCAAACATTCTTTCAGCAAAACATCTGAATGTGATAAATATGAGTTGCTAGAGAGATCAGATAACAGCCGAAAAGAGAAAAAGGACCTCGGAAATCAAGAGAATATGGGAGAGAGCTCCTTATAACATTTACTGATCAACAGGTAAAAACTCCAGAAAGTAATTAATACATAATATATATTATTTATCTTTGCTTGAAGGAATACATCAAATAAGAGTCCCAGCAGAAAATATGAAGGAGAAAATAAGCACATAATATAAATTAATGAAACAAAGCTCTCATCATATAAATAAATTCTGACAAAAGCTATCATAGAGAATCAGAGAACATAATCGAGTCCTATAAAAATGTTTAGGAAGAAACTGCCCCTTCAGTTCCTGACTACATGAGCAAAGGATGGTCCTTAAAAGAACCCACCCATCCTCACTCCTAAAACCCCAAAACGTCACTGAGAGAAACCTATGGATATTGAACGTACCACGTTGCTTGTTCCACTAAGGACATGGGAACAGGAACACGCAATGTAGGTTCCCATGAACATAAGACAGTTGAGATAGGCTTCTTTAGATTTTAGATATACATGCTTCAAGTTTTCAGAATAGAACATCTGATTAAGAGCCAAATATAGTATCATCGTGCTGCAAAAGAATGCTAGTTCTCTACATAGAGACAATAGCTGTGCCAGAACATTGCTATTTTTTGTCACTCGTTTTTAATCAGCTTATTTGCTTACGGTAATGTTGTGAATCAAACACATGCAGTGATGGTAAGAAAATCAACTGCAAGTACTTGTATATTTGGTAGAAACATTGAATTTAGTATTCCATAAAATTAATGTTCCATAACTGAGAACAAAGAATCAGAATCACAACTCGTGAGGGACAGCAAATTGCAGTACTCCAGAACAAACCAAAATTCACTGACCACCCAGGACAAATTTCCAAAGGCTCAAAGTAACAGAATGTCACAAGAAAAATGTCTAGAAGTTTCATTTTCTTGCTTACAAATGATAAAAACATGTGGGCATATCTATGGTCTCCTTACTAGCAAGCAATCAATAATGCTGATTCTATCCAAAACCATGAAGCAAGTGGAAGCCTTAACTTTAAGGCAATTTCACGTCCAAAAATACACAGGTTAGCAATGGGTCAGAATTGTGTTCTCATAATATATTAGTAAAAACACTTACACATGAAAACATCATGAGCATATAAAAAGAATATCATAGTGTATTGCAAAAACGAGATACATTATCAGTTCTTTGCCTGAAAGTTTCAAGAAGAGTAGAAATTTCAACGAAATTGGCTCTTCAGATTAAACAAGGAGAGATGAGAGAGCCATCTACCCCACAAAAAAAATGGAGTAATTGAGGGTGGTTAGAGGAGATATACCGTCCTTAATCTGACATGAACATCTAGCCATTTAACAAGTGGCATGAAAGAAAATGACAAGACACACTAGTAAGATCAGCAATATCCTCCTCTGTCGGTCAAATGCAATCTCCTACATAAAGTTGGAGGGCCCAAAAATACTCTTTTACTAAATAAAATCTGAGCCTTAGTACCCCTCCTCCCAGGGTACAACTACATCCAATAAATCATTGGGTTCAACATTAAAGCTTACCTCTGACTCAAACATTGATTCTACTAACTGAAACTCATCGAAAACTTGCAGCAAATTGGGTGCAGTTCTAAAACCAGAGACCAAGTCATCCAAATACCCAATAGCATGAATAAAGAAGAACACTAACAAACTGGACAAAGCCTTCTCCCTCATTCTTAACGATTATCTTGTTGAATCTTTGTGTCTTATCTAAGTGATTTTGATAACAGCCGACAACTGATGATGGAACTAATGCTTCAGATGAGTTTTGATTAGATTTTGAAGTTAGTGTCTCAAGCAGTCCAGCAATACTAGAGGGTCACAGCAATACAAAATGATAATATATGCCCAAATCAAGCTGAAAAACCTAGAAAGCATGTACCTTTCCTCTGACATAGGGTATCAGTGTTGAACATGTATCAAACATTGATAAGCTTAGTATTTTTTTTTATTAATTCGAACACATGGGCTATATGTTTTAGCTCTTTTCAATTTTCAAAACCAAATGGATCTTCTAATTTTGTTTTTTTTTTTGTGTATTAATTAGGAAAAAAGCACAACATAATCACTTGTTCGAGAGCAAGAGCTATTCAAACTCATTACTTATGAAAACAGAAAGAAGCGAGAGAGATTAAGTATCTAAAAAATTATTCCAACTAAAAATCAAACAGCTAGAAAGATCAAGTATCTACACTGAATAGTTCCCCCTAACTGAGAAAAAATAGAGAAAGAAGTCTCGTCATCTATGAGTAGGAAGCATAGACACTTCATCCAAAGAAGTGTTTCATGTTGGACATGTATCCAACAACTATATGATTTGAAAACATTTAGATACAGGATTTTTTTACTAAATCACACATGTTGGGTTAGCTTTCACTATTGCAATTTTTCTTAAAAAACCAAATAGATCTATTAATAAGATTTAATTTTGTGTTAATTACTGAGAAAAATACAAAATGTAGTCTCTTGTTGGAGAAACTAACTCATAGAACTCATTAATTTTGAAAAACACTGATAGAGAAAGAACTTGTGGTCTAAAATTTTGCAAAATAGAAAACAGCAAACAACAGAGATTGGAAATGCATTTTTAGTGGTTATTTTCCCTTAACCAAGAAAGATACAAATATGGAGAGATCGATCTTATTGTCCATGAATGACATTTGCATAGCTATGTTTTAAGAGCTTATTCATTGTAAAATAGAGTTATTTTATCAATTATTTTCTTATATTTTATCCAATTATTTTCTTAACTTTCATAGAAACCATGACTTGAGGTTAGTGTGTCCTTATTAAAAATATTGGGGTGAACCAGAAAGGTTTCTTTTTCATTTCAACAGTAATCAAGGAATGCAGATGGTTCTTGAACATGGGCCATGGCTCCTGTATGGTAACCATTATTCCTTAAACCTTGGAAACCGTTTATGAATTCAACTGAGGAGCACAAATCTTTCCCAATATGGGTTAGCTTCTTTAGTGTTCCTCCGGAATACCAATCTCTAGAAGGTCTTAGCTATATTGCAAGGTTGGTGGGTAGGCCTATCCACATGGACAATCAAAATGAAAAACTTGAGAGGGTGTGTTTTGCTTGCATTTGTGTTGAAATTGGGGTGGATTCCTATTTTCTGCATATTGTTTCTCTTGTCACTGGTCTGAACCTTAGCTCAGGAGAAGAGGAAGCTGTGGATATCCTGATGAAATACCAATGGAAACCTTCTGTTTGCCCATCATGTAAGGCTTTTGGTCATAGCCTCCAATCGTGGCCAGTGAAACCTAAGCTGGTTTATAAGGCTATTGGTTGTTTGCCAGAGAATTGTTGGGGAAAGAAAGCCCAGCAGACTCAGTCTATAATAGAGCCCTCTGTTGTCATTGTGGCTCTGAAATCTACCCTGCCGCTTCTTACCAGTAATTCATTTGAGGTGCTATCAGAGTCTGTAGAAGTGAATGCTTCTTGTAGATTAGATCCTATTCCAGGTTTGGGAAGCACTATGTTAGATCCCATAGGAGTTCAATCAGCTGCACCTTCAAATAGAGATAAAGGTAATGCAACGGCAGGGGCTAATAAGGTTAATTGAGATAGTGTTAGCCAAAAAAAAAAAAATCAAAGGGGTTCAAAAGGGAACATTCCCCTTTCTCTGGTTTTTAAATGATTTGTATTAGATGTTAGAATATTTGAGACCTTAACGTGCCCGAGAAGGCTAGATGTGTTAAGGGTTTGATCTACGTTGTAGTGCCAATGTGTGTGGGTCAGTCGAAGCCTGGGTGAGGAGATATAATATGAATAAGGTGCCCTTTTCTACTGGGAGGAATTTGTTGTGGAAGATCAACTATATTGGCAAGAAGGGTGGGTGTATCCGTCTTGGATGGAACCTTTTGGAGGTTAAAATTTCTGATTGTGATATTAAAGAGCAAATGATTTCTTGCCCTGTGAATGACATCTATGGAGGAACCAATATGCACTGCTCCTTTAAGCATGTCCTTCATTCTGATTGTGACAGGAGGGTCCTTTGGGACCCTATTAAGTGCCAAAACTGAACTTTTGCATACCAACCCGTGGGCTATTTTGGGTGATTTTAATGTTGGATTATAGTAGTCTAATATCCTTGAAGGTACTATTGTTGAGTCGGGGATGGAGGAGTTTGCAAGCTGTTTGGTTAGAAGCCGGCTCCAAAATTTCACCTTCAAGGGGTGCAAGTTCACTTAGTGCAACTGTCAAGATAATCCTAATCGTTTCTATAAAAACTGGACATAATTAATATTAATCAGGCCTAGCTCGGGTCTTTGTTGTCTTACAGGGCCAAATTTGACCTCGCCAACATTTCCAATCACTGACCATGTGTGCTTATTCCAGTTGAGCAGACTGTCAAGAAAAAAAAGGCAACTTCCAATTCAACAACTTCCTCATTGAACATCCTAAATTTGTCGAGGTTGTGGGCAACGCTTAGAGATCAAGATGTGAAGTTGTCCCTATGTTTTAGGTTGCATCTAAACTTACACATGCCAAGGTAGCGATAAAGATATGAACAACGACGTGGGTGGTATTGATTGTGTGGTTTACCAGGCCAGGCGAAGACTTAAGTTTGTCCAGGATGCCCTTCAGCTTGACCCTTACCAATGCTCCACCATTTTGGAAGAAAATCTCGACCGAATTGAATTTGTCAATGCTATTCAGATGAAGGAGGATTTCTTGAAACAAAGGGCTAAGATTACGTGGCCTAAAGAAGGTGATCAATGCATCTGTTACTTCTTTAATTTCATTAAAGAGAAGCAAAATCTCATTATGTCAAATCCTTGACTAAGGAGGATGGGTCTTCCGGAGCTTGGAGGAGGAGGTTCATAGAGTTCTCTTGTAGAGTCCCACATCGGATGGAGAGGGAACGAAGCGTGCCTTTTTAAGGGCGTGGATACCTCTCCCTTGTGGACGCATTTTGGGGGCGGTGGACTCCGTCTGCCAGGAACAAAACCGTGCGGGCCGCGTGATGGCTTGGGACGCCGTGAAGTTCCTCCGGCCCAAAGCGGACAATATCCACATGCGGATGCGCCGGGGACGTTACATCTCTTGGACTATTTCACTAATTTGTTGGAGTGTCAGTGGGCCTAATAGACTGATTCAACTAAAGGATTAGCAGCCTTTCATTTAGAATTCGGTGCCTTCTCATCTTCTGTCTTCCATGTTGTCTATCCCTTCTTGCAGCGGATATTCTTACTGCAGTGTTTTATTTTGGAGACGACAAAGTCACGGGCCAAGATAGTTTTTCAGCTGCTTCATTTGAATCCTTGTCGGATATTGTTAAGCCCATCGTTTCGTCGGTGGTCATTGATTTCTTCTGATCCATCTTATCCTCAACCAGACCAATGCCACTACGAAATCTATTATCCCTAAAATCAAAGCCCGATCTAAAGTTTCTAATTTAAGTTCTAATTTTAGACCTATACCATGTTGTAATGTTATCTATAAGGTCGTTCCTAAAATATTGGCTAATCCGATTAAGAGCTCCTTGGAGCTTGATTATTGATGATAATGATGATTTTGCCCTATTTATTATTATTCCTCAGTAATAATATGTTAGTAATGTTATTTTATTACTTTATTTTTGTATTTGAATTTTGCAAAAAAATAAAAGTCCAATTGAGTTAAAATTAAAGAGTTGTAAAGATTGGGCCAAAGGGATCAAAAAGAGGCTCAAACCTACCAAATGTGGACAATTCAAACAAGAAAATGGAGGCCTATTTTCCTTAATTTTGCCCACTCATGAAGAAAATGGAAGCAAAGAGAACTAAAATGTGTAGAAATGACAAGTGGCATGGTGCCCATGCCTACCCATTCTCTTTTTCCATATTTTTGGCCAAAATTTCCTCACCTTCTTCATGCTCCCAATTATTTTACTTTGGCTCATTTTCCTATATATAGAAAGCTTGGGAGAATTTTTGAGAGAGGCTAGTTACTACTTTTTCATCTTCTTCTCATTAGTAGTGTAGAGAAAGTTGTAAGTTGTTGAAGAAGCCAAGTTTATCTCTTAGTCTAATGTATCTGATGTCATACATTTTAATTTTAAGACATATGCGTTAAGCTTTAAGGTCTCATTTCATTATTTAATGCAAGTTCTAAGAATTTCATCATTGTCTCTACTCCTTTCTTAAATATTCTTCTTTCTAATTTTCTCCAATTATAGTGGGAATGCTGTCAAAATGTTGTCAAATTTTAGATAAATTTTAGTTATCAAATTAAAAGTTGAAGATTAGTAAAAATTAGAAGTTAGTTTGGTTTGGTTTGATTTTCTACATTTGTCTCTTTGCTTTTCTTTGAGTTAACCATGAGGAAGGGGTAATTGTTTGTCAGTTTTTTCAGTTGGTAAAGTGTGTTTGGGTAGGTTAATAAACTCTGCGATAAAATTTGGTTTAGTTGTTATTAGTATTTGTTAGCTTAGTAATTTAGATTAAAAATAAGTTTAGAAGTGATTGAGTTAAGTTTAATGTTTTTAATAGGTATATTAGAATTAAATTATGTGTTGCTATGTTAGAGTTTACATTAGGTAGATCTTTTCTTTTTTCGTTTAACATCATGGAGACCAATCGAAGATTTCACAACCTTTTCTAGCTAATTTGATGCCATATTAATGATAGAGCATTTAACTATGCTGTAAAAATCAATATTTCTTTAGTTAGCCAAAAGTTTGGGAGCAATATCTTCATGTCATGGGTGGAAGACATTGTATTTTTTTTATAATTTATGTTGTAATTTAATTTCTACCGGTCTGTAATTTAATTTTTTCTTCGTCACTTAATTTATGTTTTTTATTCAATGATTGGCATTGCACCGCCTACCCTTTTTGTTGTTTTGGTTGTTTAATTTATGCATTTTACTTCGATGGTCAGTATTGTGCCGCCCAATCCTTTTATTATTCATGCAATTCAGTTTCTTGTTATTTTACCTCTATGGCCGCAATTGTACCACCTAACATTATTATAACACCCTAGTATTTTATTTTTAACTATTTGGATCCATTATTAGTAGAAACCATTAATTTAAAAAAATTAATATGTAGATGAAGTCCTTTTAAATTAATAATATGGAGTCAAGTCTAGATTGACCTTAAGAGCTTAGATATGTAAGATTCATGATATCTTTCAGACAGTATTCTGATAATTCTTCTATTGTAGTAGAATTATTATTTTTCGTGTTATGGATTATTAATTTGGAATTATGTTGTACATAATTTTGAGATAAAGATTAGGAAATTGATTTGGGATTTAGGAAATTTTGATGGATCCCTAATCTTCCTACACCATTAGGAAACCAAAATTTGTATAACCTAATCATCCTAATTTCCTTAGGGCCATTGATTTTCCATGTGTGCAACCAGGTCTTCCTTGGGTTGTTAGGGTCGATTGAGAGTTAAGGAGGAGTTGGGGGAAGAGGAAGAAAATGCTAACCAATATGTTATTGGCTTCTTACAGTTATGGTAAAAAATATTACATGAACACCACGATCTCAATGAATATGAAACTTGCGGAACTTTAGCGTGATCAATAGTTGTCTAATACTGATTTCCGTATCATGATGGTGATGAGGTATATTTCTCAGTGTGGAGGTATGATTATAGCCATAAGACTATTTATGGTGCAGTATCAAAAGATATCACAACGATAAATATTGGGTTTGACATGTTGTGATGATCGTACCCTTGGGAGGTAGAAGAAATCTAAGTGGTAATATTTCTATATCCTTGGCAGGCAGCAAGAAAACATGTTTGAGAGAACATTTGCATACTAACAGTGGCAAAGTCTGAAGAGATTATTGATTTGGTTACATTTCAAACATGCGACTATCGGTTATCTCATTTAGTTACCTAGTCTTTCAGGGCATGAATACGCGACCTTTGGTTCATAATGAAAGAATAAGATCCAAAAATTTTTCATAATATCTCATTATTATTGATACTTGAGTTCAGTATTCAGTAAAATCCATGAGTTGTATTCAATATAATCCATAAGTTAGATTCAGTGATATTCAGATTCTATGAAATCCATAGCGTCATATTGTTATTTGGATTTGGAATATTTATGTTGTTCACGGGGATATTTAGGCCAAAAAAATCCCTACATTTTTTGTGATGTTTGGACTTAAGGAATCCCCGCCTGTTATTGATAAGATTCGAATTCTATAGAATCCCTTTGTTTTTGTGATATGTGGGTTTGATAAAACCTATTCTTATTATTACTTTTGAGCTGTAGTTACGACAAAATGTAGAATCTTGGATAGAGTTTATTATTAAACTTTACATTATTGTTATTGTTTTTATATATCTTGATATTATTTATCTGAGATAATTATTGATTATCATGTGTTGATTATTATTACTTACTAAGCATTTGACTCAACCTGATTTTTATTGGTTCTAAATTGGAACAAAATTTGAGTGGCTAGTGGAGGATTTTTCAATTGTTACAGAAGTTCAAGTAGAGAAGATTCAGGAGGCTACTAGCCATTATCTAAGTGTTGGAATGGATTTCTTTTGCTAACTATATGGACATTATTTTTGGGGCGGTGACTTGCTTAATGTACTCAAACTTTATATTTTTCCCGATGTATACGGGGCATTAGACTCTTTACGGATAATTATATTTGCGATATATATTTTTATGCATTATAGTTTTTAGATGGTTTATATGGTTTGAGGTTTTAGATGGTTTATAGTCTGGGCTGGGTCAGGCCATTCGGGTCCGAGTTGCCACAATTATGGCCATCATTGCCCACATCTCTTTCTATTTTCGCAATTTATTTTTCAGTCATTTAATTCTAATGCTTTTTTTTTTTTTTATTCTATGGTCGGCATGGCACTGCCTATATTTTTTTCACTTTGACATGCCGACTTTTAACTCTTCTCGATGATTGCTTTTCCTTTTTTTTCAAACTCTCAGGTTACACAATTAATTGCAATTTTTATTACGTAAAAGTACAATTCCTTATTAGATGTGACCCTAACTTACCTGGTAAGACTACACCGCATCCTAATGCACCTATGAGGTTATATACACACTGTTTAAGATTGGTTAGAGTTCATAGTGAACCCATGGCAAACGACATTTGTGGAGGGAAGTTGTATATATGACTATCTTATTGGAGCAGGAATTACTTCACATATATCATTTGGATATAGGCCTTAAACGATATGCTCTGAAGGTGGATATTTTGAAAGCCTATGATTTGATTGAATGGGACTTTATCTTGTCTTCCTTGGAACTTATGGGATTCTCATGCACTTTTATCGGGTGGATCAAGCAATGCTTAACCAGTACGATATTTTTCATCTCGGTTAACAAGGTCTCCACTAATTTCTTCAAGGGAAGAAGGGGCCTTCATTAAGGTAATCTTCTATTG
This sequence comes from Nepenthes mirabilis, assembly GCA_025585075.1. Classification (NCBI taxonomy): domain Eukaryota; kingdom Viridiplantae; phylum Streptophyta; class Magnoliopsida; order Caryophyllales; family Nepenthaceae; genus Nepenthes; species Nepenthes mirabilis. The sequence continues at coordinate 11,934 of JAODPA010077601.1, forward strand.
CCTTATCTTTTTGTCCCATGTATGGAAGTTTTGTCTAACATGATAAGAGCTCAAATAATGAGAAAACCTGAGTTCAAGTTTCAGTGGAGATGTAAAGATGGATAGACATTTATGTTAACTTTTGTGGATGCTATGCTATTCAGTAAAGCTAACTAGGTTTCGATCTCTATTCTTATACAATGCCTTTCTAACTTTGCTTCGCTTTCTATCTCGTCTTTAATAAGGGGAAACGTGAATGCTTTATTTGCTCTAGTGACCAAGGCTTGATGGAGGACATCTTAGAGATTATCAACTTCAAAAAAGGGGTGCTTCTTGTTAGAAATATAGGTGTTCTACTCATTTGACCCATCTTTCTGCTTCCAACTACCAAATTCTTATCAACAAAATTTCTAGTCCGGTGAAGTCATGGAAGAACAGATGACTTTCTTTTGGAGATAGACTTCGGCTTATATCATCATCATATCTAATATCCGCTCCTACTGGTCATCTATTTTCATCATTGCGGAAATTGTTTCAAAAGGCATTGACATCATTCTCTGACTTTTTTGTGGCATGGATCTGACTCTAGCAATACCTTAGCTAAGGTAGCATGGGATATTGTGCACATACCTAAAGATGAGACGGGCCTTGTTAATAGAAATAATTTTCGCTTGAAAAAAAGCACTCCTGACTAAACAACCGTGGAGGCTTCTTAGTAGTGTGGATAATTCATTTTTGAACTGAGTGAGGAAGTACTATAATAGAGATCATTGTACTTGGACGAATAAGATTCCACAGTTTATGCCTTGGAGCTTCCAGAAGATCATCCATTTATGGCGACAATTGAGATTTTTTGTGCATCTCTTGATTGGCAGTGGAAAGAACACTTTCCTCAAGATGGATCGGTGGCATCCTTTAGAGACCCCTACAATTTCTTTTTCCCATATGAGGACTGGGATAAAGCTGTTAATTAGGCAGCGGTTATTTGTAATGGAAGGAAGGAAATAATTAAATAACTAGACTTGCACTAGGTGCTACCACTTATTTCATTCAAAAGGAACGAGACACTCTCTCTTTTTTGAGAAAGACAATTCAAGCAATAAAAATTATAACTATTCGTATGATCTGAGATTATTTGATTGTAAGGCCCTATCAGACTAGGAATGAGGTCCGTAGGGACATGTAGCATTTCTTGCATACAGGGTTTTGACTTTCTCTTGTTTAATTCGTTGGTTCCTATCTCCATCAGTTTTTGGGGCAGTTTGTCTTTTTATTACTTGTTTGCATTGGTTGCTACTATTGTGGGTTTTTATGTGACAGATTGGTGGTTTTGTCCCGCTCTTTTATTGCTCAATACTTTTCTATATATAATAGTTTGATGATTATAGATTTTTAATTATAAAAAAAATAAAAATAAAAATAAAAATAAAAGAGATTAGTGTATCCTTAACGTGTGGTGCCCTATTTTTTTTTAACAGAAATTACAAGTCAATATGTGTGTCCATATCCAGAGCCTATTCTGCTTAGCGTGACCAAGAATCCAACGCCAGTTCAGTTTAAGAAAAGCCCCCAAGCCATGGAATATGTTCCAAATTCTTGATGTGCCTTTAAAAACCTTCATAAAGTATAACAATTAAGAAAGCTAAACTGGACTTCAAACAGGATTTTTACCAATATGGAGAGCAAAGGAGTAACAGGATACAACTTGAATTTGATTGAAAAGGATAGACTTGAGAATCCAAATAACACGTCAGGGGGAAGATCATAATGAAGGTCAAACATGGTGAATCTCAGTTGAGTTGTTCGCAACCATGGTCAAGATACTGGATATAGAAGTCCATATCTCTGAAGTGAAAACAGAAGCACACAGCAGATGAAATGGAGGAAATGATTGTGATGAAATAAAGAGAATTTAATAATTTCTCATTTTTTTTTTTTTTACTTGCAATAATTTTTTCTCCTTCTTTGGCAAATTGGATTTTTTTTCACCACCTGGAAATTCCATGCATTACATGCGTATCATGTAATGGCAGATTTTAGGCAGTTTCACCCTATACGAAATTGGCTTAGAAAATTAATTATGCACAAAACAAACAAAATAAGATTGAGAATAAAAATGTCTTGCCCAGTGAGTTCAGAAAATAGTGATATCTTCCCCTTTATTCTTCCCCCTCACCCATTCATTAAAGACGCAGAACAAGAGTTCTATTAATTCTGTAATGAGAAAAATAATTACCTAAAAAAACCAAATATCCCCATAGGATTTGCTTTTCTCCATTATTAAAGTCTCAAAGATCAGGTCCTAGGCTTCAAAACCTCCGTTAACAGACTTGCCAATTTTACATGTAAAATTGGCCATTAGCCAATTTCTTATGTACATACCCACCAATATTTAACAGGACAATGTTTTTTCTTCATTGGTAAACAACATACACACATCCAGCAAAGGAGAATTGATCCCTGTTCTTTCTTACGAAAGTGCAATCACTCTACAACTTGAGCTACCCACTGGGACTCGAGAATTATTAATTATCTGCACTCAGTTCTAATGTAATGCCAGTGGTCTATTCCTATGCCTCTGCTCCTCTATGGTTGAAATGTAACAGCTCCAACTAGTCTTAAGCAACCAACATTCCTTGACACAAAAGGAATGTCACATATCTGGACTATGAACCTGCTAGGTTGGCATTGCAATTCTGATATCATAAAGGGCTATTGTAGGTAAAATATGCAATATTATTTACCTTATCAAGTAGCAGAAGACTAAGAATGTCACAAAACAACCTATAAACATATACATCTTCCTGCCCGATTTCTTTTCAAAGACCTGAAAAGGTAATTAGTTCAAAAAATTGAGCAATTAGTGAAAATACATGTGAATTTAATAGCAACAGAAAAGGAATGCAGCACAGCAATCTCAATCAAATTACCATCTTGAAACGATCCAGAGTTCTGGACAAGATCCCTCTTGATGCATCCATGCCATTTCCCTAATTTCCAAACAGAATTATTGAAATGAAAATATGTCTCCGCCTTAATTATTAAAACAAGGGAAAGGGCTTTAGTAACAGTTAGCAAAAACAGTGCAATACCATTTGATCCAGAAGAAGGTTATGGCTCAAAACTTCATCATGTATATCACCTGTCAACTGTCGACAGAAATGTAATGCATGTGCCAATAGTACGAGATGAAGAGACTCCAGTTATGCTACAAATTCCAAATGATATATTCTATTATAAAATTTGATTGGTCTTTATAAGCAGTAGATTTCAGAACAGTATTTTCTTAAGCAGGTATAGCTCTAAATTTCATCAAAACAACCCATTGATGCTGCAGAAACATTAATTAAAACTACAGAGACCTATTGAAAGAAAAAGATAGATGAACAATGTTGTACGTGTTTTGTGTGTCATGCTTTTCTTTTCCTTTTTCTCTTCAATTCTTCTTCTTCATGGTCATGAGAAAAATTCATCAGTACAACCAATTGATGCAGTAGAAACATACATTAAAACTGCAGAGAAATATAGGGGCAAAAAAGATAGGTGAATAATATGGAATGTCTTTTGCTTTCTCCCTTTCAATTCTCTTTTTATTCTTCTTCATCTTCTCTCTCTCTCTCTCACTCTCAGGGAGGAGAAAAAGTTTTTTAACTTGATCTGGCCAGGGTGGGAAAAGTGAGGGGATCAGGGGAAACTTTTTCCACCTAACAGTTCAGTGTGGGAAGGTCTCTCCTTCTCTTTCTCAGGGTGGGTAGAAGTTTTTTTTTTCCACTCAATCTGTTCAGGGTGGAGGCGAGGGGTGGAACAAGAGGAAGGCATCCTATGAATAGTTCACTAGCAAGGCTGTCACCGAGAAACTAAACTGTTTGATCACTAAGCATGCTGTCCTAATTCCTGCAATAGCTCTATTAAATAAAAGTAGAGAAAGGTGTATTCAAGACCCATAGCTGAAGTATCATGCAAGGCACAAAATGCCATCACGTGCAATCTTTTGAAATCATTTTCATCCACCCTCCTGCAGACATCTGCATCTTTTTTGTAGAGCTAGCTTAGTACAGAAACTTTCAAACAGGACATGTTCTCAGTCCTAAAAACATGTAGACGTGTGGAAATTTTATTAGAAACAAAATGGCAGTGCCCAAATCATAATTTTCAAGAACGTGTATTATAGATTTTGACAACATACAAAACTACTAAAATGAACCAAAACAAGATGAATACAATGACATTTAGCATGTCAGAGTCCACAGCTGAAAACATGTAAATAGAAAATGTTCTTTGATAATACATACTCGTTTAAGGAAGATGACTTTATCTTTCAAGCTATCAATAGCTTTTTCATTGTCATGCTCACTAATGTGATTTGAGTATGAAGAGGAGGCCCTAAGACCACCACCCTCTATATCATCCAACTCATCAAAAGGAGCAGCTCTGGTTGCCCGGTGGTCCCTAGACACAGACAGATGAACCTGAGTCAGGGCTTTATTGCAACAGAAATATGATTATCCAGTGAGATAAAATAAGCGAAACATATCAATGGAAGCTTTACAGTAGGTGAAAAAAATAAGACAACAGAAGAAAGCACTAAGAAACTGAAGGAAACCAGCAAATAATTGAACTGCAATAATGTCACAATCAGGGATGCTTGTGAACATGTAAGCTCGTGATCCAGCTTTATATGAGATCATCATTTGTGTTCATTCATGATATTTTTGTTTTTGCTTGAATGTGTTCATCTGTGAAGTTAAATGGATAATAATCAACACAAAATCTAGGCACATTTTACATCATGATACGCTAATTTAGGGCTCATTTAGTTACTCAGATAACACATGTTTGGATGCTTATAAACATGATCTTTGATAAAGAATGTTGCAAACACTGGAAGCAATATCCTCCAAAATTTGAGCATCGTCAAACCCTTATTCACTTGGCCTGCTTTGTCCATATATATTTCCTATAAATCATTTCTTCTTGCTGATGATACGGTAAATGCTTTAGGTGTTAGAACCATCTTAACTATCCCTCCCTATCTTATATTCTGTTGAGAGTTGCTTCTAATTTGTCATAAATGTTTTCCTCTCTAACTGTATATTTGAAATTCACTCCAATTGTCCACCTTAACATACTTATATCCAGAAAAGCTTACTTTTGACAGCCTACCCTTGCAATATAGTTGATCTTCTAAACATCTTCAAGAGTTATACCTTTTCTATAATACACAATTAAGAAGACATACACCTCACTTTCTCCTAAGTCTGTAATGTGCAAACTTCATGCACTGGGCCGCTGTTTTTATATGAAATTAAAAAGTGGAACCAAAATTATCGGAACAAAATAATTTATAAATAATTAACTATCCTATCAATGAAAAACAACTTCTCCTTACCGATTTCCCAGGACAATTTTATTATATCCACAAGCATGACTTCTTGGAATTTGGAATCATGAGAGACAGTTACAAATCTTTTAGAGACTCAGGTTCTAACCATTCTGTACCACTTGTGAAGACTTCAATAGCTACAGCAATATCTATAGCCTCATAGTACTTTAACACTCTTAAGGGTCAAATGATTTGACTAAATCAAATGACAAAAAGACACTGCACAAGTCTCCAATCCAAGAACCCAGTTTTCATGCCAATCAACCTTTTTCAAAATTTGAAATAATTCTCAAATTATCAAATTTCTGTAAGACTATGATACAATAAATATTTTGCTCCTAATTCAATCCTGAAGAGTATATTTGACAAGTTCAAGTATATTAGTTCTCTTCTAGGATTCCAGAAATTTTAAAGTAAAGAAAAACACAAGGGCAATTCTATGCAAAATTTAGCTATATTTTACGACATTTACCTCAAAATTTTACTCCCTCAAATTTTCCACAGTCCAACAAATTCTAAGAGAGTTTGTGGAACTGTGCCAAAATTATATCTTCAGTCAAACATTTTCAATGGTAGTTGACCATATCGTTATAATTTACAGGGGAATCATTGCAGTGTGTAGAACCCACACATTGCTCAAATTAAGCAACTGTTCAAGCAGCTTTTAGGCTGGAAGTTTCTTGGTATAGAAGAACCAACATGTATTTTTGCACATGGACCCAAGTCTTGCCACGAAAAGCAAGTAAACTGGCAAAGCAAGGATCAATTTGGACTTCAGATTTGAATTGTGTAGAGTACTACATGAGTGTTTTCTGTAAAACTTTACAATAAAATAAAGAATACAGAAAAATGTTTCATATCTGTATGTTTTCCATTTAGACCACTGGGGCAATAACACAAAGGTAAGCCTTTCTTTCCTATTACTGAGTTAATGGAAAATATCATAATGCTATAGATTTCATGTGGCAAAAGATTTTACGCAAGGTTTCATTCCCAAATGTCCTTCAAATTCTTTTTACTTTCCATTGAATTTTAGAACACTCAAAATATGAAAATAATATTTTCTAAGTTTTTCCATTTGTCATAAAGGAAATTTATCATAGTTATTTCTAAATTTAGTTTATATAATTTTTTTTTAGAATTTCCTAAGATGGCAACGCTTAGTTTCATAAACTTATAAATATAAATATATGCCGCATTTGAACATATATTTGAAATATATTACTAAAGAATATTGATTTAAATTTTCAATCAAATTTTATTTGTACTTTGCTTTGTATTTTTCAAATAGAATACAATTTTCTTTACTCTTTATGCAGGGAATTTTTCACTATATGAGAAACAAAAACTGTAGTTCTCTTACTAGTATTACGGTTGTTGTCTAATGGTTTTACAATTTTTTGAAGTTTTCATATGTACATCATAATTTACAGATTAAAAAGTAAATGAGATTTTAATAAGCTAAAAATCATCATTATTCAGGCTTCATTTGTTACTATTAGTCACAATTGACTTAACAACTACCTATCAGGGGTAAAGTAGCATATGGATGAATATTTCTTTACATAGACTTGACTAGTTAATTTGATAAGCTTAAAGATGGGTTCAAGATCAGCTCATTCATATCATGAGTTAAGCTCAAATGATACAAGCTCAGACTCCTAGTTGAGTTATTACAAGTTGATTCCTGAGTAGTTCACTAAATCTAAACATATCGTGATTGATAAAAATGTTGCTAATGACTACTACTAAAGGTTGAATTGTGAAAATACATATGTTTCTAACATAAATAAGTGAACATATTTTGCAAAAAAAAGTAAAGTGTAAAAATAGTAAAGCAGACAATGAAAAGAAAACTAGAAAACAAATAATAGTCTTCCAAAATGAACAAGAGCTTCTTTGCCTTTCAGTTTCGCCCTTATCTAGGAAAGAAATGTCCCGAGCTCACATGTGTAAAGTGGTATAGCTGCCCCATTAGAGAGCAAAGAATTGATCTTCATTATCCCTCTGACAACTGCAATGCCTACAATCTGGGTCACTTTATATTAATTGTATTGAATTTTTATATAATATCGGATCCCCCCCCCCCAACTGTTGGACATAAAAAAAAAAAGAAGAAAATTAAAAAAAAAAAATGCTCAACAGACAATACCAAATGTAAGAACCGAATTGAGACCTTCCTAAACAAAGAGAGTGAATTTGTGTCCATTAAACTTTGACTGATTTCCCAACTACAAATGCATGAGCATCAGATTCCTTAGCTTGTCGTTAGCAAATAGTTAATCACTGCTAGGTCTTTAACTTCGCGGATTCATGGAATCATTTTGCGCGTCATATAATTATACAATCACAAAAATAAAATGCACAATGAATACACAAATCCTCATCTGCATAGAGCAAAATATCAAGATTCGTACCATAATTAACCACTATATCGTAATCGTAAAGCGTAAATCGTAAATAACCAAATCCAATCAGGACAAATTGGACTCTGAGAGAGAGAGAGAGACCTTCTGTGACTCATGACCAACAGAATTCAGTTACGGCTACAGAGAGCTGACAATGCAAGAGCTATGATGCTGGCTGTGCTTGATCGGACTATGAATTTCCAGGAACGTAAACCGGCAAATGAAAAATGTGCCGAACAATGTCGGCGTTTATTGCAGTGAAACTGAATCGAAACGGAAACAATTAATTATTTATTCAAAGGTAAAAAAAAAAAAAAAAACTCGCTTATTTAAAAATGTATTTTAAAATGAATTATTTAGCATAAAAATATCAATTTTATAAGCACAAAAATTACATTAAATATAAAATCATTGCTAAAATAATTTCTAAGTGTTAGATTATNGTTGTTCTTACTCAGTATTTCCGACGGAGGGAGGAACAATTTAGAACACAGATTTTTCGCAGATCATCAAGCGAAGATGGTAAAGACTTTCCTTCTCCTTCCCTTTGAGTCACACTCCCTCGCCCATTCTCTGTGCGTGTGCTTTGAGCTGTTCGGCTGTGATTGATTTATCTAACACAAAACCCTAGCATGATACCTCATTTCATGGACGTGTCAGAAAAATGCACGGCCAATCTCAGATGTGATGGCCGAACATGCCGAGTCCGAAGGGAAGCCGAGGTTCCAGAAATGACCGAGGTGCAAGGTAAGATCAGATCCTTACTTACGGCAAAGCCGAGCTTCCAAAACTCCGGAGTCCCTGAACTTCCGAGATCCCGAACCTCCGGAATTTTCAAACTTCAAACCCTGCCAATTTCCAACATAAAAAGGCATAGGTTCACGTGGGAGTGGCTAACAACAAGAAGAAACACAATTTCAGCTACACTTAAAGCATCAATTGAAGCACCGAACAGGTTGAAAATTTCCCTATTAAGGAAAAAGATGAGCATTAGCTTAACCACTCCGAATCTGCTGACAAAGAGACACTTGGACTGAAATTGGATCAGTACCGGAGTTGGGCAAACAATGAAACTAGACCAATCTGAAAATTTTCATCAATAGGTCTTCTTTTAGATCGTTGTTAAAGTTACTGGGTCTGCTTTTAGTGTCGATAAATTTCATTATGTTTTAGGTTGGTAATGGCTAAGCACGAGGGTTGTGGCCTTTTCAGTGGAGTGAAACTATGCTGAAGCAGTTAGCATGACTCAACGAGAATTCAGCTCATGCCTAAATTTTTCAAAAATTGTCAGTGAGATATTAGCTCGAGCCAAAAATAGTTAGCCTATTTTCCCCTCTGTTGAAGTACTTTGACTAGAAAGTTACTGCTTTGAAGAAGAAATATCTACATATAGAAGAACTGAACTTCTGAAATTAATGCGAAAAAATGCATCATTCAATTCCTCTAATTTAGAAAGAACTCTGCAGGTGGCCAGGAACTTTAAGGCTTGTGGAGAGCACTACCATTTGGAGAGTTGCAAATTTTTTAATAGATTTTCATAATTCTATGCAATAAAGTATTCATGAATGTTTTTAAAAATGTCCCACAAGAACACTAAGAACACATAATTGAGGCGCTAATCTCAATTGATTGAATCGGTTATGAAAATCCCTAAATTTTGGAAGAGTCCGAATCCGTCGCTTGGAGGGCTAATCTGTAGAGCAAACTTTTCAATAAGGGTCACGTCCTAAAAATAGTTGGATAGGGGGTCTAGTATGTCTTTATCTGTTATAATATAAAATGGCATTCTAATGGATTATTTTTCACTTGCTTGAAGGCTCAGAGGGTTTCTCTTGAACTGGTTGATTATTAGCATTCTTTTCATTAATAAAATCGTATGTCATTTATATTTTATAGTTTTTTTATTATCTTATTGTGATTGCGTTTGTCTATACTATACACACATCTAATTGTTTGATGGATGGGTGTAAATTACAATTTTCTTTAGTAAGGCCCTTTTCTTGCTCGTCAGCGCTTTACTAATAACTTACTAATAACATAGAACATAGAAAGGGCTTTTGCCTATCTTACTAATAAGAAGAAAGGGGCTGCTAGTTGTAGCGCGCTAGCGCCCCTATAGAGTAAGGCTCTTTTTCTGCGAGACTCCATCCAAATCCGCCACTCGTTGGTTGGTGTTCAATTCTTTTTATTGAGAGACTATGCTTTCAATTCTCGTCTCTCTAGTCGCAGTATTCTTGCTCAACCCAACATTTGATAGTGCCGTGCCGGGGCGATAGGCGCGCCGCAGTCACGCATTCGAGCAAGAGCCTTTGCCTTTCTTCGTTATGTAAATAGAGGGCCGGAATAAGTGCCAGAAACTCTTTAACTAACCTTGAGATGTTTTTAATAACGTAACGTCTTACCCATCTATCCTAAGTCCACATAATAATATAGAAATGGATGGGTGCCATGCCACCCAAGGACATCCTAAGAATAACTAGATGTATCCCCTGTGCATTTTTCTTCCTTCTATCTAGTCTGCCTGTCTGTCCCAAATTCATGCCAAGAACCACTACGTGCAAGTTGTCTGCTGTCATATTCAAATAACTTGCATTATTGAAAACAAACATATCATGTAATGGCAACATAGATGAGGTGTTCTCTGACTGATAAGAAAACGCACTTAAAATAATGTGTCTACAACTAAAATCAAGTGCTTTTGTGAGCTTTCAACATCTTTCCAACGCCTGGAAGTAGTCCAAAAAAGCACACGATTTTTGATTTAACGTTGTGCTTGTTCACAGCATGGAATGATAAAGACAGATTATCTATCCCACTATCTTATTATTGAATACTATGATCATTAAGTAGTCCTTAAGAAAAAGAAAAGAATCTTAGAAGCAAACTTCCATTTAAATAGAAACTAGTATCTGATTTTATGTGCAATTGCAACACAAAAGGCTGAGCTTAAATGGGTACATAGAGATTATTCTCACCATAACAAGAGTTGCTTTAACAATATAATTTTTGCACAAATTAAAGGTGCTCAAGTCTCCTGCAGTAAAATTCAATTAAGTAGGATCGATGACATAAATCAGTTTTCATTATTTTACTTAATTTCTTACAATATCATTTACAAATACAAAGTAGTGTAAGATTGTTTATGTTCACATCTTTATCTGAAATAAAAATGCAATATTGCCAATAGTAAGTGAAGTACAACTGGGAAGAAGAATGAATAAACATTTGGTTGAAACTTGTTATATAAGAGTGCTTCTATATGCAACTTTAGGCAAATGGGATTGAACAAGTCCAACACCATTACCCCGCTTCAATGCTAAAGGGATATCAACTATTCTGCCATTTCTTCAACAAGAAGCTCCATCGACAATCAGAAAGCAGATGCTCATGCATAATCAAAGTTCAGGCAATCTTTTTTCTTTCCATTGCATTGCCAACTAACTACAGTGAGGATCAAAGACAGAATTCAGGGAGCAGGTTTAACAAATCGGGGGGTCGCCTAAACCCGAAATGTTTGTCATTGTCCCATGCTGCTGTTAGAAAAGGCAGCAGAAACAAGAAGATCAATGGACATCCGGGTGAGTCTGAGAGATGGAACAATAGCTTCTCCACCCCGAAAGGGCAACATGTTTCTTACATTCGTATTGTTCCTCATCCCATGAAGAACTTTCATTCCATGGAAATGTTGTTCCATTTGCAGTTGTCAACAAGTCACCAACAGAGAGGAATATGGAAACAAGGTGTAATCACAGCCGAATTGGAGCTCAACTACTCAAGACTTGACCACGGATGACACGAAAGGCAACAGTCACAATTATATTAAGATTGTTGGGATTTGAAACATGCACATCACAATGCAATGGAACAAATCCGAATCTTCTATCAAATGTCAAGCATTCTTTTATCTCGATTGAACACAAAGAACAAAAATATGCAACCAATTATATAAGTTGCACAATAGATTTAATACGAAAAACTCTTCTAAACTAAGAAAAAAATCAATAGATAACCTTTAAACAATATTTATTATAAATGTTTAGCCACAATAATCCCTACAAGAGCCCTTTACAACAACTCATATGAATAACCAATTAAATCTAAATCTAACGCACCTAATAACTCATAAGAATAGAATATAAAAAGAAAATGGGCAACTAAATAGTAATACATACTACGATCAAAACTAAAATAATATACCCAAACTTAGTAAAAGATGAAATTCAAATGGGATATCAATTAGATGTTAACATCTTCCCCTTTTATTTTATATATTCTCTCTTTATGTGATATTCCTTGTGTTTTAGCTCTCATAAATAAAACCCTAAAGCTCATCTGGGCCTTTTATATAACCGTTGGTGTTTGAATGCCAAAGGCAAATGTTTCCTTGGTGCTCAAGCATCTGATAATGCACGCATCATGCACTCAAGACTCTTTGAACACATGAAACAGCGGACAAATGCCCCTTAGGCACGCCAATATTGTCCCAAATATGCGTGTCATTCAAGCGCCCATCAAGCGTCGTTCTTTTATGCTACTCAATCCTTCGCTCGAACTAATCTTTGCGCAAAAATTGAGCGAACCATCCAATGACAAAATCATAGGTGTAGGATTCATAAGAGAGCAACACCAAAATTCAACAAAGACTTCATTCAACCAACACAAGAAAGGAAAAGAGGAAGAAGAGAAAAAAGGAGCTCAAAGAGTTTCACGAAAGAATAGGAGAGGAGTTCAATTTTATTGTACAACTGTACAAAGATATTCTTTAATTACTTATTTAACTATGAAAGTCCAAAAAATGTTGGGCTCTTACATTAATATTCAAAACAGATTTCCATCTGTTCATGTGTCTTTGCATAGGAGCCTAGAAGAAACCCTGCTTCCATGGTCACAAAAAATTCAAACCCTTTTAGTTAATATAAGAAGCTTGGCATTGCAAGTGCCACTCCATCCAATCACCAAAATCAAAACTGCTTGTAGATTCCAGCATCGCGTTTTGCTGATGCTCATATCGACAAATAAAATGTAATCCCACTAGTAGATCACAGAGAGCTGCCTCAGTCTTCTCCCTATCCGCGAAATAAAGTGTCTCGAGAAGAAGAACATTTGTTCTTTCAACAATTTGCGGCTGCTCAACATTTCGCTCACTTTGCCACTCGATCATGTTACTTGCCAAAGGGAAAAGCCACTTCAGTATTCCATCTAGGGTCACTTTCCAATCATATATTTCAAGACTTTTGCAATATGATTTCAGATTTTTCTTCAAAGAACTCCTCAAGCTTGTGGGCAACATCTGATATAGATCATCCCTAGCTTCCTCGCACACTAATTGTGGGTAACGAAGAAACTTTTCGATTACACTTATTACATTGGCATAATGCAGAGCTAAAGCTGAGCCTCCCACAGTTGATGAGGTGGCGTGCATAGCTATCCTACTCTTAGGGGTAAAGCTTGAACATTTTGTTAAACCCATAAGTTGTCTTTGATGGCCGCTATAAGGAACACTAATTTGAGCCAGATTTAGAGAGTTCCCTCTTTTCATGCCACTCAACATGCTGCAACTACTAGACGATTGGCTACTCGGATGATGGCAATCAATGTCGCCATTGTCAACTCTCGAAGCCAAACTGCCTAAACTAAGGCACTCCAAGAAAACGCTGCCGGGACTAGGCCCGCATGGAATGAAAAAATCTTGCTGAAACAAGTCCACTTCATTTCTCTGCGGATCAAGTTGAGGCCTAACACTTTTTCGTATTGAATACAGATGATGCGGCAAATGGAATTTAGCATGACTCTTGACGCCATCCTCTTTCATCTGAGGAGAAACCGAAGCCCCTCCAACCAAAAACTGTGAGCTCAAATCAACAGTCGCAATATCGTTAGCCCCCAAAATTGCATTCCCATCCCCAAAGGCCACACGAATTCGAGCATAAATGGTGCAAACCGTCCTTGCCATCATCTCCACAATCTTATCATACGTCTGGTTCCAAAGAGAAACTTCTTTCAAATGTCTAACATGCTGCTTCTGCAACATCAATTTCTGCTCAAAGGCATGCCGGCTCTCCTCATGCTGATTCAGTTGAAACTTTGTCGTCGCCTGTTCCAATTCATTCAACACCTTCATCTCACGATACAAATTCGATGTGGAACCAACATACCTCTGCGTCTTTCTAATCATCCCTTCCATATCCTTCACCAAAAACTTCAATTCCCTCACATCAATGATTCCATTCACAATATCTCCATAAACATGCTCGAAGCCTTGCAAGGCCAGCTCACTACACTTTTTGCCTAGCCTAATGACAGTCTCAGCCGCACGATTCAGATCATCCATCTTCTCCCCGCATGCGAGCTCCAAGAGGTAGGATTCGTCCGAGGAAACCAATTTCTTCACGCCCTCAGCTTTTATGATTTCGGATTTCAGCTTAGAGAGCTCCTGATGCGACAAGGATTTATGGAGATGAACTATCTTAGACATGACATTTGCGACTTCAAATGACAAAATACCAATATTTGACTTGCTGTCATTGATAGTCTCTCTCTTCTTCAGTGATGAATGGGGTAGAAAAGGGGAGTTCTTGATATTGCTACTTACCTCGTTGCCCATTTTGAGTATCCAAGACTCAGCTACCATTTCCACACTTCCTCCAACGGAAAATTCAGGGACAGATCTGCTTTTTTTGAAACTACAATTTCTGCAGCGAGGACTTTGATTGCGACTGCATTTGCCACTTCTGCGATAATGGAGCTTGCAGAAATGGCACACTTACACACGGAAAGAGATACGAGGTTCCTTTTCAAATGCTTTTACCGGCGTTCGGGACGCATAGATTGAGTAGCCATTGACGGAAGCTCTTTAGATTTTGTTGGGTAAAGTCGGAGAGTGAAAAATCGAATTCGCATGAAACGAAGAGAGAGGGGTGGAGTTGTCTTATGGGCGCAGCTTGAAAGGCTTGGAAGGGAGAGTTGAGTGCAACTGAGAGAGAGAGACAGAGAGTTTGTGTGTGTCTGTACAATATTGATTGCCGCGCTGGAGGGAAAGGGTGAAGGAGAGTAATATTGATTGCAGCGCAGCGTTTGACGGAGGGGAGAGCCAGACCGGGTTCAGGGTGGAGGGAGGTTTTTTTTTGTTAATTATTTATTTTAAAATAAATAGTTTA
>JAODPA010077601.1:26913-39459 GCA_025585075.1 Nepenthes mirabilis
AATAATATCCCGTGAAATAGCAGCCCGAACGCCCGTTAATGGTTCTCTCTCTCATCGAAGGGCTCCCGGCCTCATTCATTGGGAATAGCAGCGGCGAAGGCCGTTTGGGCTTTCGATCTATCACATCGAAGGTTTCCCGGCCTCATTCACACCTTCCCCTCCTAATCCACCTCGTGAGCTCTGAAGATGGCGGTTATGACATTGCAGTTTCTCTTACTTACCTTCACCACACTGTTAGCTACGGTGTACGGCGATGATAAAAACCATGTCTACTCCCCGTGCTCAGATACGACGATCCAGCGGCACGATGGCTTCACGTTCGGAATTGCGTTCGCATCGAGGACTAACTTCTTCTTAAATAATTCGATCGAGCTCTCTCCTTGCGATCGCCGGCTTTCTCTCTCTTCCAGCAACTCGCAACTTTCCGTCTTCCGCCCCAAGGTGGATGAAATCTCTCTCCTGACCATCAACACCTCCTCCTTTCAACCGGTACTTCTCTTTAGTCTTCTCTACTCCTTGATCCCTTGTTTAGATAGGAAAAAAAATTAGGGTTTGTATAAGCCATAGAGGCTTGGTATGTTATTTTTGGTGTTTAATCGGGATGACTTCAGCGTTATATTGTATTGTTATTATGATAAAATGACTATGTTCACTATGATTTTTTTATTTTCCTTGTTGACGATATTGTTAAACTATTTCTTCAATTGTTCTTCATAAATTGTGTAATTTTCTCTTTCTTGGATCTTAAATGATCTTTTAATATACTTCCAATATGTCATGTGCTGACTATTTGAAACTTGAGTTAAAGGGTTTAGCTCTAATAATACATGAGATGCGCCTTATCCACCTTGGGTAGAATCAGGAAAACTGTAAGCTTTCTAAAAGACTTTCTTGTGGAGCTTCATGTGAGGATGAAATTCTGAAACCACTTACGAAGTTTTGAATTGAATTCCAGTCTTTTGTTCCATATGGTTTCCATTTTGGAAACTGTAAGAGAGTATTGTAAAGAGTCAATAGATCTAGTATCATGGAATTGATGGGTTCTAAGGGTTATAAAAAGTCAATAGGTCTACGAGTTGTTCTAAATTGATGTTTGTTATAAATCCAGTAACGAGCCTTGTGAGATTACTTATTGCTCAATCAATTTGTGCATTGTTGCTGGAAAATTTGTGAATATCTACAAATTTGTGACTTTTCCATGTTAGAAATATCATCCGATAAGATTGGCTTGTCTAGCCTGCACAACCAGATGCCACCATTCTTTAATCTTGGCAATAAAAGAGGAAACATAACCTGTTGCTTTTCAGAGGGAAAACTTCTTATATCTAATATAAGGATGTCAGGGACAGGGATGGATGAAGTTGACTGAGACACGGCAAAAGGTAACCTGGGGATTTCGGGCATCAACCTGATTTCCCCTCATAGAAAGGCTTTTGTTCGTGTCAGTTTATGGAAACTCGGGAAAATTGGCATAGTGTGCTGATTGACAGAGGAGAGGAGATAACTCAATAGCTAGCACAGAAATGAAAAGAGTCGTGCTGTTCAAAGTGGAATTCTTTCTACTGCATCCAACTAATTTTCTTATATGACTCAAAAAATCTTTATTTCCTTATTATTGAACTTAACTTCTGAAGGCTATTCTTAGCCAAAAAAGTGTTTGTTGCCTACATCTGAGAAGGAACCTGAATAGTTACCCATTCTTTACCCCTTTGAACACATGAAAGGCATAACATCTTCAAAGGGATTGACTGTTATTGATTGATAGACAGACCTTGCTATCCGACTTCTAATTAGCCTGCTGTTCCATTTCTGTCCAAATTTGTACAGAGTGGCAGCTTGTGCAGCTCCATGATCTTTATCCAGGTCTTTCAACCATTAATCTTAAGTTGCCATGGTAGTCCTTGATTCTTCATTTAGCAATTTTTTCTTGGGGGAGGCTAGGGCATATATTTCTTCCACTGGAATAAGTTTTCATACTTGTTAAGCCTTTGTGTTTTGATATTGCATGCGATCCAATAAACATGAAGTGAATTTTGTAGTTGGTGACAGTCATGCAATGAGCAATTAATTTTGTTGTATCCATATTTCTTAAATAAGCTTAATATATGGGTTGAAGCTGCAGGGAAATAGCCTTAGATTGGTTCTTAATGCGTAAAAAAAATACAGCAACTAAGAAGACAATATATCATCCATGTTGAATTTTCTGGTGGCCTTTTAGAAGTTAGTAGTTAGCTTGATATGTGGTATTTGGAAGGAGGGAGGGCAGATGTAGGTTTCCTGGTTCTCTATTCCCGATTTTTGAACAATGTCAATTATTTACGTCAAGTCCGATCCTCTATGTTGCTTGGATTTAGGATTGGATGTTGATTATGTGTAGATTTCTAGGTTTATGGCATCTCTCACATTTTAGACACATGGACACCAGTCACACCACTAACCTTTCATGTCTTTTTAAGACGGTAATATTTGTTACTAGTTATGTAAAATATGTTCAAAAAATTTGTTATTACTTTGAAACAGAGTTATAAATGCTGTATTGCTAGTTGTCTTATGAGGTGAAGCTAAAGTTCCTATCATCTTGGAATATCCTTTGCTAGAGCGATCGTAACCACTCTTATTCTTGCTGCGTAGAATGCTGTGAGGAAGGGACTGAGTGGCACTTTACAGAGCTGGAGTCGAACCAGCACTGCCGGATTCGAAAAAATGTGGGTTCAACCTAAGAATGATCGTTATTTATTGATCGTGGAGTAGGGGCTTAAAGAAAGTTAGTGCTGTGTTCTCTTAGAATTCCAAAAACTAATGAATAGCCTGTTGGGCATAAGCATTCAAAATTATACTTACTCTTTTTATTTCTACCCGCCCGGGTAGGCGAATGCTAACTCCCATTCTTATCTTATTGAATTAACCGACCAACTTGCTATCGGACATTTCTTTTTTTGATTCATTCTCAACTAAAACGGTAGCAGTTACATACACTCCCCCTCAAAAGCTCATATGGAGTCCGTTTTCGGTTGGCTTGCTCTCTCGCTTTCGAACTTAACCCGGCAATAAGAGTGATGCTGCTGGCAAGGGCATATAAGAACACCCCAAACAGCACCTAGTGTCCGCCGGATTTCGTTCATCAAGTTCTTGTTTGATCTGCCGCTGTTAGAACACCACAATATTCGTCCTTTTTAGGTTAATGCTAATGCTCTCAATGGTGAATCGATCATTCGATATCCTTTGACGACGACGACGGAATGGAAGAAAAGTAAGTCTAGGATTATTTACTTTCTCCTTATGGTATGAATAGCATATGAGATCGCCCTTTTGCACTGATAGCCTTCTATGAATAAGTTAGAATAAAGTATTCTCTTTTGGAAAAGACTCAATATGTCCATAGGAGATGTATTTTTACTCATATCTTGTAATCCAATATGCACTTTTAGTTGGAGAGAGAAAGCAAATTATAGGGAAGAAGTGCCCTACCGACCGCCTATGGATGAAGTGAAGAAGGATTCCACCAGACAATTTGAAATCCTGTGTCTGAAGCATTGATTGCAATATCACTTTAGATGGTTTTGACATGTAATAGACTTGAGGACAGCAATAAAAGGGTCTGTAGCACCATCCATGACTTTTCAAGGTAGTAATTTTTTGTTACTAGCTTCATAAAATATGTGAACTTTTTCCTTGTTACTTTGAAGCATAGAGTTATAAATGGCATCATGATGTTCTATGTGTTCAATTTGTCTATAGTCTTCGTTGTAACCTTCCTCATAAATTACATCCCAGTGGTAAGTGATTCATTCTTGTTCAAAACATGGGAAAATATTTGTAAGTGCAGCACTTTCGGTCTGAGTGTTCCTGGTATAGGGATTGCCATCAGCCAATCATCTTATTAACTTCTAAAATGCTAAAACAAATCACATGTCAAGACATCATCTGACCATCAATGTTGCTTTCTGCTATATGCCAACCATGTTATAATCTCCTAAAATGATAAACCAAATTGCTTATCAAAATATCATCCAACCATCAATCATCCTCTCCCTCCCCTTCTGTTTTCTCATTGATAGACACTGGAATGCAGATTGTCTGAGGGTAAAATGTCTATATGTTGCTTGCCTTGTCTCTTCCAAGTGTGGAAGCCCTATGAGTGATTAAAGATTTTAAGTGATTTTTAGCACTGAAACATTTGGAAGGTTTTTGACATATTTTTCAAACCCAAAACTGAATCTTCACAAATCATAGGACTTCTGCAAAATATTTGTTGTATTTGTAATGAAACTCGATCTTAATTTATGATTTTGCCATTTGTGGTTATTTTTCTATCCAATTCTGAACCTATAGCTGTGCAATTTTGTATATTTGGATGACTTGACGCTGCTGTGAAGTTGTTTTCCTTACTTTCATGAGCTCATTCCCTATGCTCAGGTCAGTAATTGACGTGATGTCTGGTGTTGGGGTGATATTGACATGTGTTCTGCAAGGCTAAATATTGAGTTTAAGCTTCATAGATTATCGCACGGATAATTTTTAGTTTGCTTTCTCTAAATATTCCACTTCTTTTGATTTATTTGCTAAAATAATAAAATATTTTGAACCTGAGTACCAGCTTCTTTCTCACTCTTCTAGGTGGTGTTGTTAAAGTGAAAGAAGCATTAAGCACTAGGGCTATTTGGAGCCTATGCTCAAGGCACATGAGAAGGCGAGGTGTCCCTTTTTTTTTCTTAATCCAGACCAAACTAATCCTTTTCTGCCTAATGGGTCGATAACATGGATTCTTCACAGCCATTCATCTCTATTATAGACACTATCCTTTGCTAGTGTCAAATGTGTAATATCATTCTATGCAGTACAACTCCTAACAATAGAAAATGACAAAACCAAATTGTCTGTGAGGCTAAAAGAATAAAACAATTTAGTTGGCAAGAGGAAAAACACAAATAAAAATGAAATATAAACTGAAAAGGGAAACACTCAACCTTTGATTGATCTATTGAGGGAATCACTCACCTACGGGGTTGAGAATCACTCACCAATAGAAGGATCAATCACTTTAAGAGTAGCCAAAGCTCTACTGAGAAGTGAAAAGGCTGTGAATTCTGCCCCTGATATCTTCCTGGAGCCAGATCTGGGCCGCCTGAGGAATATCAGAGATGTTTGTTGGCAGCTGTAATAGCTACCCTTGGGAAATTTGCAATAAGCAGCCTTGGGAACTCTTCAAGCTTCCTTTCCCCGGGACCCTCTTCCTTATTTACTGCTCCACATGTTCTTTCTCGGAACTTTTCACTTTGGCCTGTGGCTACATCAGTCTTCGTCTATCTCTTCTAGGATTGGCCTCATACAAGTTGTCATATATCTTAACAAGCGCATTTGGTTGTCTTCATTTTGCATGACCAATTCACTTCAACTCAACCATATCTCTTACATTATGTCTTCTGTTGGTACCACATGACTTTCTCATGTATGCTATCATAATGTATTCTAGTTGACTAACATCCATATCAACATTGTCATTCCCACCACAACTATTTTTGAACATCTCTTATCTATATAGTGTAGTTGGTCTAATGACCACCTTATAATACTTTCTTTTGAGTGGTGTTCTCCAATCAAACAGGATTCCTTTAGCATTTCCCTATTTGATCCAACCTGATTTGATCCTATGAGTAATATCTCGATAAGTCACTTAATTGTTTGGACCATTCACCCACCGTGCTTTAAAAGTATCCCTTTTTGGGACCGTGTAGTCCTATCCTTACCTCCATATTATCTGCGTATCTACTGTTGCTGAACTTGCATTCCTTGTGCTTGGTCATCGTACTACTAATTCTAAAGCCTGCCAAAGTCTCTCAAAACTTTTAATAGGATGCATGTATCTCGATAAGTCACTTAATTGCTTGGACCATTCATCCACTGTGCTTTAAAAGTATCCTCCTTTGGGACTGTGTAGTCCTATCCTTACCTCCATATTATCTGCCTATCTACTGTTACTGAACTCGCATTCCTTGTGCTCGGTCATCGTACTACTAATTCTAAAGTCTTTTACTTCCAAAGTCTCTCAAAACTTCTAATAGGATGCATGTCCTTTCCCCCTTTACCACAGGTGTCATCCGCAAAAAATATGCACCAAGGTACATCATGCTGAATTGCTTGCAGATTTCATCCATATCAAAATACGTATGGCCTGATGAAGACTGTTGGTGTTCTCTAATGATGATTGGAAAACCTTGGTCTCCTATGTCTGTGTCCTTACATAAATTGTCCTCCATCCATTTTTTATATGCTTGTTCCATGTTGTGCAAACTCATTTCTGTTTCCAAATTCTCCATAGTACTAGTCAAGGAACTGTATAAATGATTTAGTAGCTTCTCTGATTTACCTAAATGGCATGTATCCAAAATGATTTTTTGAAACATTCATGTCTTGTTTCACTTATTCTTTCCCATATTTTTATCATTGGACTTATCAACATGACACCCTTGTCTACACCTTTTCTTTTAATAAATGGGTGTCTATATGCTCTTTTTGCATCTTTCGACTTTTCTTTCTTTTTTTTTTTTTTTTTTTGCTTTGGAATTGGTTGAATTATCTAGTTACCCACATATCCCCAATATATTTTATATCTCCATCGGTGTACCATTTGCTCCAACTGAAGAAATTTTCTTCATTTTTAGATCCATCATTTTTTTCCTTTCATTTCTTTTTCTCCAAATGTGGATCAAATGCTTATTTAATGGGATTTTAAAGATAGGCAAGTTATCCCATGGGAAAATCAACCAAAAAATGTTCAATACTAAGACTCTAGGGTCCAACATGCTTTAACACAAACACCTAACCGCAAAAATTTTAAAAGTTACTAGAGTAGGAAATTCATTGTACCAAGCTACCAAAGCAACCAGCATCATTCAAAAGTAGCACACAAAAGCATGCAGTAGTTTAATTTTAGTAGTGTTATGATAATATATTGATTATTGAAGCTCTAAACTTTTTAGCCACTCCTAGACCATGTCATCTGCAAGTTAAAAGATCAATATCCTTTTGCCCATCGTTAGACTTGTATACCTTCGTTGCCTCCTTCAACTTGGTCATACCCTTCATTGCCAATCATTTAAATTCACAATAAATGGGCTGTCCTTGTTAGCCAAATCCACAATTGTCCAAACAACACCCATAAACCTCGCCATCCTAACAATCCAAAAACAGAATCACGAGGGCTTCTTATCTCATAATTTTAAAACCTCAATATTTCGGATACAACTCGTTTTCCCAAAAACCAGAAGCAAAGCACCCCATTTACTCAGAT
This sequence comes from Nepenthes mirabilis, assembly GCA_025585075.1. Classification (NCBI taxonomy): domain Eukaryota; kingdom Viridiplantae; phylum Streptophyta; class Magnoliopsida; order Caryophyllales; family Nepenthaceae; genus Nepenthes; species Nepenthes mirabilis. The sequence goes on from JAODPA010077601.1 coordinate 34,205, forward strand.
ATTAGGATTTGCTCACGGCTCATCCTTCAACATCTCCTATAAAGCATCGAAGACATACCAAATCCGAAGACTCTTGACATGAAATTATCGGCAATAATATTGGCTTCCCTTGAAAAACACTGAGATTCACCTTCACAATCCTTAAGCAAATTTACACGCCTGCACTACTGCATGATCATCTCCTCTTTGCGAAACAACTTCTTGGACTTTTAGAATCAATTAGACAATAACTATCTCCATAAGCAGCATCAATAAATTCTCAAAGCGAAGATCCCGACTGCTGACTCATGGTTTGGACATACTCTGTTCATAGATTTTCCACCGACTTAACCCAAGGGCAACCACCCATACACATTGCTGGAAAACACAATCCTAAATCTTCCTAAAAGTATCACATTCTACTATAATTCACTTGACTATCAGGGATCAACTCAAATGACATGGTCAACAATTTGCCCTTCATTCCTTGAAAACTGCCCTCACATATCTCATTCTGATGAATACTGATCGTTTCCAAGCCAAATGCCCCATGGACGTTGCAAATCCTCAAAAAATTCTTAACGGATAACTTATTGGATTCAGCTAGATCCAAGAAAGCCGCACACCTTCGTGACATTAATCAGTCCTTTCCAATTAGCCACCGCTTCAATATTCTACAGACCCACAATCATGCTATTGAAGAAGCCATATGCCCAACGTAACACTTTCCCAAACCAAACTCACATTCTTTTCTCAATTGAGCACACGACTAATTGCCTTTCACAATCCATAATACAGTCCTTAAACAGAATTCATACGCCCCTATGATTCTTTGAATTCATCGATGAAGCCATCATAAAATTGACCTAAATATGGCTGAAAAATCCAATCCATAAAATTCACAAAATGTCGACGAAACCACAAACCCAAAAGGCATTACCGGAAAGATACCATAGGCACAATTCTCGATTATTCACAAATAACAATACTATGGATATAAATCAATCTTAGAAAACACCCAGCCCTTACAAAAGATCAAACGATTCACCTATTTATTCACAGCGCCTGCTTATTAGACCATTTATCTTCCAAGTAACCTAAATTTTTGATCATCCATATATAACCTCATCACTTTATCTTACTCACACCAAAGGTTCTAAAGCATCCCATAGCAGGTACCCAACTGATACTTCCTTAATTCTATACAAAATCCTTAAAAATCGGTGCTGATCCTGGCGCAACTTTGACAGCAACCTCAATTTACCCATTAAAAGATAAACCAGCCTAATCCTTTTCTCTGAGAAATATCCTCAAATATTTATACAACCAAAAATTCTTAGTGATCACAAGACGACTTTTAGATAATAAACTTGACACATATCCTCATTAAACGACTTGCAGACAAAACCATACTAATTTTTGTCGCCACTCGATTAACTCTACCTCAAACTCAAAATTTCACAACTCGATTGCAAAGTATAATATCCTTACCAATACAATTTATACTAGCATGGCAACTCACCAACTAAATCACTCCCAATATTATATCAAACCTCGGCACCACAAAGCAATCAAATCAGTTCAACCAATCATATCTACGAATCCAAGAAAATATTGTAGACCTCGATACAACTAGTATAATGTCTATGATCATTGAATAAAAGAATAAACTTAGTAAACACAAATGAAAATGTAGATTCAGAATCCAAAATCACGCATATATTGAAATGCCAAAATTTAAAAATTTTACCTTCCACCATGGTAGACATCTCTGCACCTTGTGTCATCACTATAAAATCCCGATCCAAGGCACTGGACTTCTTCGCTGTCCGACCCATGGGATAAAGACAATCATTGATTATGTGGTTGAACTATCCACAATTTGAAACATGCTCCCAAAAACTTGTCAAAAAAAAAAAATATATTTATCCATAAAAGCATCCACGAATATATTCCATGATATCTCTTTATCCTCCCAACCCATGACTATTTTCTCATCAACCGCCCATGGCTGGCTTCGCCTTCTAACTTATATAAGGCAAACATTACCTTATCTCCTCCCGGATATTGAATCACCGCAAACATCATTTCAATTCTCAGGATCCATATTTTAACTTCTAAAAGATATGTGCCACCCAAAAATTGAGGCACTTGATTATTATTTAATCGATTATAAATCGACATTCGTGGATTCGCTAACACCAGAAATTGACTCCAAGTTATATTGACATTGTGCCGCCGATTCCACCCCATCCGTCTCACTTGCCATGCTATTCAACCATCCCTACTTTTAGTCTGGGCGAGTACTTAGTCTATCATGGCTTCCACTACACCATAGACTCTATAACGTCTGCCATCTTTCCAAGTGAATTCATATACTCCGCTTCTCGATCTTGTGTTTGGCCACCACCACGTGTAATTCTTTGTCTAGGTGCCATGGTTAATACTTTTTCTAAAATAAGAACAATACTAGCTAGTTCACACTTCAGACACTAACTAGAACACTACAATCTATACGATTCAACACAAATACTTATCTTAATTTAGTTCTAACCTAAGTTATTTAAATTAGGATAATTAAAATTATCTGGTCTAATTTAATCATCCTACGTCTTCATCTACTTATTCAATTTATCTTACTTTAACCTAATTTTTCGTATAAAATTCAGATCAAACCTAAGGCATCTTCTTCTCTAATACCAAGCTGTGACGGACCATATTCTAACCGGGATCCGATAAGGTCCCACTTGCACAATATCCATCAAACTAAACACAAACCTGTACCAATATATACATATCACACTAACAAACATACAAGTTTCAAAAGCCACAATAAAAATGTGTGGCCCCAACGTCATATCTCCGGATATAACGTTGGTGCATAGAGATACCACTAGGTACCCAAAATCAAACCATAATAACCTGCGGAAGCATATGTAATCATCAATACACAGTGGGAACTAGTCTCATTTGTACATCATCAATATACATAAAATACATTAATACATATCCCTAAAAGATGTACAAAAGTCCTTCATACATAAGTACAAAACCACAAAATCCCAGTCCATAAAATTATCTTCCAAATCCACAGCCTAACCAATTGAAAATCTCTACTCCACCTTATCAGGCGTAAACTCGTGCTCATTTAAAGAAAAGAAAACAGTAAGGAGTGAGCCGAATGTTCAGCAATACACAAATATAATCAAAGCTAATAAGCAATATATTCAAAATAAATCAATGGGATGGAATAGGAGTATAATATAGATGCCTAAATATGAAACATGATCAATGCATTTTCAGAGCACATTTATCTTTTTACATTTTATTTCTGATTCATTTAGATTCTAAAACATGCAGAAATTCGTTTATATTTAGGGACCAGGTCTAGTAGGTCTTACCAGCTAACGGAATAGCTGAACGAGAAAAGGATTGTGTATGCTTCCACACATTATAAGGCACTACCCATGAAATTCAATCACATCGTGGTAAGCAGTATATCTTTAACCCGATATATGATGTCATAAATATATGCCACCATAGTATCTCCTATGGCCCAGGAGTATTCCTCAGTCTACCACTGTAATATTCTAATGCATGTTAGGGAATATCACCTTCTGATATAAAATTCCCTTGCTCCAATTACATGATTACTTATTTTTAAGGGAAAGTCCACCGTATTCTTACACAAAGTTCTTACTTCCTAGAGAACGGTTCATCAAACTTAACAAATTGTCGAGTTTCTTTCTTATACTTTGCAAAATTTCCATGTTTCTTGGGTACAGATATAGATTGTCATAATCTTGCATATACAGATATATATTTTCATATTCTTGTGAATTTAAATTTTTGTATGACTTTAAATACATGCATAAATTAACATTAAGCTTAGAAAAAATTAGGAAATCCTTGCCACGTTGAGCCAAATAGAACTTTGTGACTTCCGGACAATAAATTCCTTCAAAAAATTATCCAACATAATTTCCGGAACGTCTAAAATAATATATACAAAATACATGTGAATAAACACCAAATAATCATGTTCACAAGCTAGAGTTCCAATTTTCTAAAGCCAAATCATGCAAAAAACCCAAAATAAACTGGTAAATGACGGGATACGGGGTTAGGGTTTCCACGAAACACAGTACCACATAGAACTTTCAAATCGAACACAAAATCAACATATATACATACTTAAGACATGGTTATTTTAAAATACAAGTTTAGATGGATATTTGAACAAAAATACCTGAAGAGAATGGAATAAAAAGAGCAACAAGAGAGAAAAATATATGGATACACTTGTCTCGACCCGATCTACAACTTTTTCAACTAGCTCCCCTCTGAAAACGGACCCGAGAGCCTCGAACTCTCCTTCTCTCTCTTCTCCTCCTCGTACTCTCTCTCTCCTCTATCTTTTGCAGTGAAAATGACGAAGGATGCACAATTAAATACCCAAACTGGCGTGTTGGGTGCTAGTAAGGCGAGCATTGGGCACGCATCGACCGTACTTCAGGCACGCCCATATTGGAAATTGCACCCAAGGCGCGGCATTCTGGAATTCGCGGGTTAGGTGCGGGTCAATCCTGCAGTGAGCCAGTTTCACTCACGTGCCGTTTGGGACCCGTTTTGACCCTTTTATTCCAATTTTTCACATCTTTGGACCTTAATTTTTATTCTATTAATTTAATAAATCATGATTATCATAATTTAAATTTTGAATTTTATTTATTGATTAACATTTCAACGTTTACAATGCCGGTTCCCGATTTTACCAATTCCAAGTCTTTGGATTTTTCAATCCAATTTCTCCCATGTTCTTTAACCTTGATTCATTTATATTAACTTAGTTACTCATATTTATTATGTTTTAAAAATTGGTACCTTACACATCTTTTTGGAGAACTGCACTTAGCCCAATGGCACACCCGTATGGCATGTAGTATGTAATCTCGTCTGAGGATACTAGGGGTGTAGGTCCTGCTGCCTATGTACACCTGGAGCTTAATGCTTGGCCCTGAAATCACTTGTAAAGTTTTTAAAATTTTTGAAACCCAATACTTAATATTGAATAGAGTTATGCAACATGATGAAGGGAAGGGGGAAGGAGGGGTAGGAAAGGAGAAGAAATTAGAAGAAGGAGAAGAAACAGGAGGAGGAATAGAGAGAAGAGAAGAAAATCACAATTATTCAATTATTTATTTAACTCATCAATTATGCATTCAATGCTAGAGATAGAATCCTTATATAAAGAACTTTCATTCTAGATTAATTAG
>JAODPA010077601.1:39504-61668 GCA_025585075.1 Nepenthes mirabilis
TTTCTAAAATAAAATAAAATCTTTCAAATAAAATTTTGCAAATAAAATTAAAATCAAATAAAATCTTTTCTAATCAATGAAAATCAAATATCTTCTAATTTAGAATATTTTCGAAATTCTCATCTCAACATCTTTGCATTCATAATAAACCTAAATGTTAACTTTTGTCTTTTGCAAAGTTTTTGGTGATTTTTATATCCAAATCGAAATCTTTATGCGAACAAATTTACATTTTGCAACAACCCAAACTTTCTTGGAGGCTTTTTTTTTTTTCAAAAAAAAAAATTTGTGTTGTTCTTCTATTATCTTCAATTGACTTTTTGAAAGATTGAGGTATATTTAAAATGTGTGTATTTAAGCATCCAAGAGCGAAGTAAAAAAAAGAGGCTGATACATATGGGCTGATTCTTGGAATATCAATTGATATATTGTAATCCCCAACCGAAGTTACTAGAGTAGTTGTTGCTTGCTTATGGCTTGAATGTCATTGATATGGTGATGTTACAAGATATTTTTCTAGAGTTAGGACAAATTGGTATTCGGGCCTCCCAATGCTGATATGTAACATTTCAATCATTGACCAATTTTTTATTCCATGTTCACATGGGAGATGGTGGATAGCTGTCTGTGCTTTCTAAGAAAATTAAGCCATACGGAATTCTAGACAATGCTTCACATTGAAAAATTAAGATTATAATTTTTGAAATCCTAAAAAAATATTGTTCCATGCAGGTCAAGGATCCGTGCCTTCCAAAATGTGCTCCAATATTTGTATATCAAATCTAGACATATCTCAATTGGAGAAACGTAATAGTAAGATAGGATCCATCAAATCAATAAAAATTGTTATTAGCAATTTGGCTTTACAATTATAATCTAAATTGATGCCAAATTAGGATTGAACAAAGATTGGATATTTTGTCGCAAATAACTTTGAATTCAAATGATCTAGGCAATAAGATCAAATTAAGCACAGCCCATTGGAATTCAAATGCATGCTAAGGTTACAAGATATCGCAGAGGCAAAATGTATGACCTTCCAACCAAGTTACATCCCATGTCCAAAAACATTTGTTCATGCCACAAATTGTTGCACAATAAATTGTAAAACAGTGCAGATAGCATTTTATGGTTTCCTTTGGAATAAGTCTTCTAATCCTTCCTTGCTAGTTGCCATGCATGGTAGACTAGTGCTGAATGTGCTGCTGATCTGTAGATTACTGCTTTATTCCTAACTTCTGCTTTCATAAACCAAGCTAGTCATTTCTCCCAAGCTGCTGAATTTCCCTTCATCTGCAGATCTGGTAGCCTTTTTCCCTGCCACCACTTTCATTAATTGGATTCACAAAATAGACAGTTTCTGGTCTCTGGAGCTGCTCAGCACTACTCACAGATATCTTTTGTATAAGTCCCATCTGCATCAATCCTTGTTTCTCAGTTTATTTCTGGCAGTAAGCCACAATTTAAAGGCATCCTTGGCACATGCTCTTGTCCTCAAATATTCTTGTGGCACTCAACTGCATAAATGCACTTCAGCAAGACTGCATGATGATTTTGTATGACTTATTCACCATTAGCGGTCAAATCCATCTGCAATTAGCCACATGTTGAGTTTCACGTTGCTTTTGGTTTCTCTCAATTGTTTTGAGTTTCATCTGCCATTAAGGCCTTGATTAGCAACTAGGTTTTCAGCAAATTATGAGTTCAACAGCTGATTTCATATCATCTCTTGTTTAGTTCAACTTATTCGACCTACTTATTTTTTATTGGTAAGGAAACTGTCAAACAGCTGAATGCAAGTCGAACTAACTAATTTTTAGCAATTATTTTCTCCCTAGAAATTTTTTTAATATCCATTTATCAAGATTTTGTGTGTCCCTTGTGGTAAATATAGATACTGGGTTTGTTGTCTGATGCACGTAGCCCGATAGGCGGTATGTAGACCACTGTCATTAAGAACCGCATTCATTACATCAAATACTTCGGTGCGTAGGGGGTTCATGAATTCCAGTAATTCTGGTATAAAATTACATTGAAAGAGTTGTTGATTGTAACAAGTCATGTCAATGGATATTTGTTGACAAAGTTTGATTACTTTTGAAATGAAATCCAACCTGCAGCGGCTTATTTTGTTAGTTGTAACTTGTAACTCATGTAGAATTGCTTTGATTGCTCATATGTTGACTGTTTCTCAATTTACTCATTATTGACAATTTCAAGAATGGTGGTTGATATGCAAAATTTGATATTTCTTACCATCTTATTTTGTTTGATTACTTATCCCACTGTGTTCGTTGCGATTTAAATAACTGAATGGCTGCTGGTAGTAAAAGAAAAACCGAGTACATTAAATTGAAAACCACACTGTATTGCATTAAAATGACAAAACAATCAAGTGAACAGAGTAGAAAAAAAGGTTAGAATAGTATTGTCTGGACAAGCAAGATATTACAAGAGGAATTATTATACGCATTTATATATATTTTTAAATCCAGGTGAAATCATTAGTGCTCCTTGACCACATGGTCACTTTATCATGGACAGTGTTAGTATGATTGATCCCGCAATGAGCTTTTGATAAAGCATTTATGTTATAGATAACCACCTACTAATTTCATGAAATCAAACAGGAAACAAAAGATACAAGCTTAAACCTTCTAGGGTTGGAAAATGTTTGTCCCTGATGATTTGTTGAAGTCATGTGGCATTAGTCATGTAATCACCGTAAGTCCTAAGTGCTCAAATTCTCGTCACATTGTTCATTGTCATTCCCTGAAATTGCTTCACCAATATTATTTTCCCCATAGTTCAGTGTCTTCCTGAAAATTGATCTGAAGATTTGTCTTGATTTCGACTACAACTAGGGTGTTGTTACCTAAGGCTTGCTTGCAGCTGAAGTAAGTGGAGGAGGAAAAGGTTGTAGAGGATCAGGAAGAGCAGTGTCCTATATAGTAGATTTCTTTTGAAAAAATGAGTTTGTAATCTTATGTCTTTAAGCTTCTTTTCCAAATACCAAATAAAGGCATTCAAATCTGCTACAGTAAGCTAGCTCTTTTATGCTTCTTCCATGAGAAATCTGGTGCAGAATTCGACTGGCCTACAACTCTTTGTTTTTTCTTCTGATGTTTGGCAATATAACCATGGAGCTTCTCAGTTCTGTCCCCTAACCAGCCCAATTCAAAGCAAGGCCTTGCCCTTGCTCAGCTTTTGAAGAGTACAAACAGGCCTGCCTTCATGTAATAGTCACCTATCATTTTCTACTAATGATCTATTTTGGACGGGCTCTCAAACTGAGCCAACAATTCCTTTGGCTTATTACTTCATGGCCAAACAAATGAACTGCATCATCTGAGTTGAGGATGATTAATCACCCTTCAATTGCACATTTTTTATTCAACTCTTCCATTTTACCTCCATATCCCTTCTTTCATTTTCTGAAAGTTATACTTCTTGAACTTTATTTTGCATTGTTTCATGTATGGCCCTCTTCCTTGCCATGGTCTTCTGTTAATATTTAAGTGAGATTTTGTGGATGTGAGAAATGTGTTCTCTAATTATGTAGATTATTTTTTGTTAAGATTCTTACAATGATTTTATAATTATGCTGCTTAATGAGAGAACTGAATTTTCAATGACTTAATTTGAATGCTAACATAATAATGTAGAAGATTAACACTTTTTATGTGATAAATCGACATTCATTTTATCAAGTAACTAAGTTGACGAGTGTAATGATGAGAAATTAATATGTTTCATTTTGTCAAAGTAGAAACTATGGGGCGACGGCTATCTGTTTAACTTGAATTAAATAGGGATCAACTCTTTATTATGCGATAAATGGGCATTTGTGAGCCCTTATAGTGCGTAACTATTTGAAGAATAGAATTCGGTTCATTTAATCAAATTGAAAGTATGGGAAGATAGCAATCTGTTTAAAATTGATTAGTTGGAGATTCGAGTGATTCAATAGTTTTCTGTGTTCTGTCGTCTTTTCTTTCTTTTATTTTCTTTGTTGTGTTGCTGTCTAATATATTTCTGATTACTTCTTCCATATTCATTTTAGGTTAATAGATATGTACTACAAGTATTGCCGCTAGAGTTTCAACTATGTTGTTGTTTTTTTTTTTTGGGGCAATGCTTCCGTACAATGATGACTACTCTTTGTCAATGAAGCTCCACTATTTCACAGAAAAAGCAATTAATTGATATAATCTAATAAATGAAAGTAAGCTCATGTCAAACTTATCCTTGTGAATTTGTTGCTAATAAAGGTAGTTAATAAGTGAAATTTATAATAATCCATCTGTGTGGGAAAGATGAAATGAATGCATAGGATAATAACTTTAAGATCAATACTTTGTTTTAAAATATTAGTGTCGGTCGTTCCTATGTTGGTAGTGGCCATATTGAGCATACATATCGGTTTCGGATGTCACAAACACAGAATTTGTTTTCTTTCTTGACAATTAGAAGGTGAGTTATTTATAAAATTTGACACTTTTATCTTACTACGTATTTGAAGAGTTTTAATAAATGTTATCAAAATTATTCTTGATATCTTTTTAGGTCATTTAAAAGTACCCCAAAAGTTTTGAACTATGCATATTATATACTATAAAGAATGTGTTGCTAATATATTGTAATACATCGCCTATAATGAGATGTATGATAATATTTTTCAGTATTGGGATCTTCTAATATCTATATTTATTAGCCGATATTTGATGTGTCTATTGTTACTTTGATTTATAGCATGCCTACATTTACTACTTTGCAATAGTGATTAACTTTAAACAGATTTTTGCATGTGTTAAAATGTTGTCTATGTTGAATAGTTGCCCAGTGCAATGCGTGTATAATTCATGGGAGCAAAAGAAGTAAAAGTATTTCACAGCAAAATAAATAAATAAATAAAGATAAATGTATATTTTTTGGTACTATGGCAGTATTGTAGGATTTACATTAATTATTTTGGAGGTATACAATTTCTCTTTACCATTAATTGTTGACGTGAACTTCTATACTAGGTTATAGGCATCTGTATGGTGTTAGAATCTAAACTGAATTATGTAAATTTTTACATAATTTTTCTTATATTTTGGGATTTTTCTAGGAATTTAAGTGATTTTAGTTTGAATTTTAGTATTATAAAGAAATTAGATACTTCATTATGAAAGTTAGAGACTTTTAATATATACTATTACTAAAAGCCAAAAGGTTTAAAACTCTCTATATAGGGAAATGAATTCTTTAAATATTTTTCGATATCCGATTATTATCTTATTGCTATTTATTGCTTGCTTGCTTGTGTTTTTGTATTTTCACTTAGCAATTTATTTACATTCTATGTGCTTAACATTGGTGCTATTTTTTGCATTTGTCTCAAGATCGACCCTAACCCATAAGTGTGCTCGTGGGTCAACTTGGTTTGCATACATTTCCATGGGGAACAGAATGCGCCGCATGGTTTGTAGCTAGAAAATTTGAACTGTGACAATTGGTATAAGAGATTGACTCATGAGAAGAGCAGTAAGAAAGGTCTTGGTTTTGGAAAAATATCATACTGTGGGATAATGATGGCTTAGGGGACACCAAAATTGGTTGCTCAAATGACTCTTGTGGCTTATTTGACTATAGTGACTCGTCTTGAAACTATTGATAAAAGGGTGATTGAGCTTGAAGCTTGAGATGAGTCTTTCAATAGGATGGAAAGATGGGCAGATAGCCTCACTATCCGATTGAGGTTTCTAGAAGAGGTAGTTAAAGACTTAACGAATGATGTTTGCGATTCTAAAGGGTATTACAAGAAGAAAATGCCGAGCTTACTGCTAAGGTGAGCCTTTTAGGACATGCTATCGCAACTGATGGCAGTGGCAAAATGAATCCTCTAGAACCTCACTCATATGGTGGCATATGAGGTTTGAAGGAGTTTGACAACTTCATCTATGATCGGGAATAGTATTTTGGGGTTGCAAAGATGGATTTGAATGAGGCAAAGGTTTTCATGGCGATAATGTCCCCAGCCTTTGATGCCAAGCTATGGTGGCGCAACAAATATGAAGAAATTGCCTAAAGAAGATTGAGTATTGATTCATGGGAAAACTTAAAGAGAGAACTGATGGAATAGTTTTAGCCTTAAAATACCGAGTTCACGACACAAGAAGTTCAAACAAACTAAGCACGTGGGAATAATGAAGGAATGTTAAAGCTTTCTTGTCATGCATATTGGACATGAAAGACATGCCTGATAAGGACCGTCTCTTTCATTTCATTGATAATCTACAGTCTTAGGCTCAGACGAAATTGTTCAGACAGCAGGTGCAAGATTTGACTTCTACTTAAAATGCAGCCAAAAGACTTGTTGGCTATATCATTGAAAGGGTCAACCGTAATCAAAGTAATGGTGGTAACCCTTACATAGAGTGCATCTAGCGTCAATAATTCAGAATTGAAAGCCAAAAGTGGGAGAAGTAGCTTCCAAAAAAATTCGTCGTTGATAAACTCTCAAAGCTCTAAGGGAAGCATTAGTACGTTAATGAGTAAGAATACGTCTTTTGGTGGATGTTATCTGTGTGATGGGCCGTATAAGATGGCACAATACCTGCACAAATGAGCTTTGAGTGTGCTACAAAGGAATGATTCCCTAAAGTTAGGAGATGATGAGAACTATAGGGTCAGAGCTTGCATGGTGTGGTCCACCTCTTATATGCCATGGAGAAATATACTCAGATATCCACCAAGTCCACTGACTTGATTTACGTGGAACTTTAAGTGAATAGGAGTGCTCATATCATGGTTGACATGGGTGCCACTCACAACTTCGTGGTTGGGATTACAATAGATCGACCAAGTATGAGGACAGAACGAGATGGCGGCAACATAAAGGCTGTGAACTCAAAGGCAAAGCCTGCCATTGGTGTTGCCAAGTCTATGCTAGTATAACATGGAGAGTGGAATGGGAAGTTAAACTTCATAACAGCATCTATGGATGACTTGATTTTGGGTATAGATTTCTTTAAGGCGACTAAGGGAGTGCCTATGTCCCACTTGAACTCAATGCTTCTCATGAGTGAGAATCCGTATGGTGAGTGCCTTCAAAAGGCCAAAAGAATCTGGAAGGAAAGGCAAGACTAAGGTATTGTTTACACTCTAACTTAGGAGGGGCTTAAAGAAAGGTGTGCCTACTTTCCTTATGTCATAGTCAGTGGACGAAGATGTTGAGGTTGGGCCTCTACCACTAGAAGTCTGCCTAGGAATTCAAAGAGTTGATGCCCATGAAGGTATCCAAGGTATCCAAGGAATTCAAAGATTTCTTTAAGTGAAAATTGACAACACTGCTAGCAGCCATATCCTACCCAACTGAAGTTAATGCCAAAGCAGGCTTGGTGGTATGAGCTCTTAGCAGAATTTGACATGGTGCTAGAGCACAAATCTGGATGCAGCAATCAGGCTGCAAATGTCTTTAGTAGAAGACTGGAACTCGTCACATTGTCTCATGTAGCCTATTTATCGACAAGCAAAATTGCCACGGCCATTAGAAAATAGGTAAAGCTAAATCTTGAGAAGGGCCCAATAGCTATGATTTTGTTTCGACTTATTCAGGAAGGTAAGACTCGAAGATTCTAGGTAGACGATGGTTTGATCTTCACAAAAGGGAACTAGGTTTTTGTACCTAAGGTTGGAAGATTGAGAAGGATGCTCCTCTGGGAGTGTTGTGACACTCTATAGGGTGTTTACCCAGGGTGATAGCATACCCTAAGCCTATTACAAAAGTCTTATTACTGGCCCAAGATGAAAGATGATGTGATGAGCTACACAAAAACATGTCTTACCTATCAATAAAATAAGATTGAATGGTAGAATAAAACGGGGTTGTTGGAACCTTTCATTGTATCTAGTAGACCCTAGGAAGGTGTTTCTCTTTACTTCATCACAGGGTTGTCTAACGTTGGTGAGTATTTGTGCATTTTGGTGGTGGTAGATCACTTTTCAAAGTATGACAATTTTATTTTGACATCAAGAGATTATTTAAGGAGAATACAACATTCCTTTTCTTCAAATACATCGTCAAATATTGGGGAGTATCCTAAAGTATTGTGAGTGATAGAGATGGACGCTTCATCGAAGCCTCCTAGTCAGAACTCTTTAGACTGCTTAGTTCAGAATTGATTATCTCATCAAATTACCATTTTCAAATTGACAATCAGACGGAGAGATTTAATAGCCTACTCAAGGAGTACCCGCGACGTTTTGTTAGTGCCAATCTGAAGAATTGGATGGAGATACTAGATGTTGCTCAATTTTGTTTTAGCACTCAAAAATATTCTTCTTTAAAGAAGAGTCATTTTAAGATTGTATTAGGGTAACAATTGTTTCTTTCACACATTGTGGCTGAGCCATACAGAGATAGATGTCCTCATGATTACAACTTTGCCCAAGAGTGGAAGCAGAATGCAAAGGTTGCCAAAGCCTACTTGGATGAGGCGTCTTATAGGATGAAGAAGTGGGCAGATCAAAAGAGGTGGCTTGTACAATTTAATATTAGAGATCTTGTATTAGTGCAGCTTTCCTAAGAATAGATACGGTTTCTTAGAAGAAGAAACATGCGCCTCTTATGGAAATATGAAGGCTGTGTCAAGATCATTGCTCGTGTGGGGAAAGTTTTGTATAAGATGGATCCACAGGAATAGATGGCCTACCCAATTTTTCATATGAGTTACTTGAAGCCATATTATTCAGCCCTTCATGCAACTTGTCATATTACACAACTTGTCATAGCTGAATGGCAGGTGACTATCATCAAGTTAGAAGAGGAAAGAAGTGCTTGTGAATTGGAACAAGAGACCAATAGAAGAAACAAGTTGAGAACTTGCTAAAAATGTGAGACTGAAGAGGTGAGAGGTCAAGCTATTTGAAAACCATGTCAACGGGGATGTTAACAGTTTGGTAGATGGAGGATGTTAAAATCAAAACTAAGACCATATAAATCTTTTTATAATTTTTTCTCACATCTTTGAATTTTTTTAGGAATTTAGATGATTAGTTTGAATTTTAGTATAATAAAAAAAAATAGATATCTCATTGTAAAAGTTGGGGATTTTCAATATATACTAGTGCCAGAGGTCAAAAGGTTTAAAATCCTCTATATAGGGGATGAATTCATGAAAGTTTTTTCCATATCCGACTGTTGTCTTATTGTTATTAATTATTTGCTTGCGTTTTCACATTTTTAATTAGTGACTTAATTGTGTTCTATATACTCGACACTGATCTTATTTTTACGTTTGCGTCTTGGGATTGATCTTGACCCTTAAGTATGCCTGTGGGTCAACTTGGCTAGTGTTCATTACCTCAGACATGCTGCACAGTTTTTTATAGCTAAAAAATTCGAACCATGGCATATGGCACTTGATTGAATGTGTTTGTGATTCATGTGGGTAAAGAAATAAACAGGGAGTAAGTAGCATATATCCATCCTTACATGTATATACATTTTTGGGTACACATCAAAGGATATGACTTGTGTAGTTTAGGAAAATATTTCATTTGTAAGCATGCTGACATGGTGCAAATTGAGCATAAAACTTGAAGACTATGAATTATGTGGTGGACCTTGTCTACCTACAAACATGCAGTATCCATGATCTGTGTGAACTTATGTCTCATGGGTGTTGTGCCATAATGACACTTCATGCTCCTTGAGCTTCAACATTTTTGTGATGGAAAATAAGGTCTACAAAGTTGTGAAACAGAAAGGGGATCTGATTTGAGGGAGGTGGTGTGACAGATTGGACTAAATTTAATTTAGGGATATATAACATGATAGGTATGGGAGTTAGGGGGCAATTTCTGAAGAAGAGGTGAACAGCAGAGGGAATAGAGAGATGGAGATTTCAGAGTAACTATTCTTTCTATTCACAGTGTGATATTGAAATATCACTATACGCCTTGTATAAATACCAGCATACTCAATCCATCCAAGGTTGCCAACAAATTTTGAAATACTTCAAGTCAAAAATGAGCTGCTGCAGCTCTCAAAGCCCCCCTTCCCCCCAAAAAACCCATGGAATATTTGAAGGACAGAAATCTGAATATGTCTGATGATTTTAGCTCCTAACAGAATTCATCGGGAATTCTGAAGGTTTGAGAATATAAAATTATCTAAATATTTCGGGTCTCAATTTCCCATTCTGATGATCATCTTTGAAGATTTGGTCTGATTTTTTTTTGGTCATCCTTTTGTATGCATCACTTCCAGTTGCTAAGAAAGTCTGACTGCAAGCCCATTCCCTTGAACTTTCTGAAAATCTTGTGGTTACATTTCTTCTCATTCCCTTCTTTCTCTTCAAGCTTCGTTTCCTCTTCACCACCAAAGAGTTGTACTGGGTAAACTTCATTTTCGAACTAGGTCATACTGACTACCAACACTTGCATGCTTATCAACCTTTTAGAAAAATAATTTGGGTGATTCTGTTCCTAGTATTCAGTAACTCAAAGAAATTATGGTAATTTTGATCTTGAAAGTTATGTAACTTGGTAAGGGGCATCTCGAATATCTTGCCAGCTTATCACCTAAAACAAGGACATCAATCTTGCATGAAATCCCTTGTGTGAATATATGTAGGAAACAATTACACATTATATATATATATATATATATGTAGGAATCACCTTTCATTAACGCTGAAATCAGCAAATACTAAAATATGAACATGAATATCAATCAACCATTACCACTTCCTCCTACCTTTTGTTGAGACGGAGATGGAGGACTGGGCTTTCTCCCTCTTTTGCCAAGAGGCCATGGGAGGAATGGATGAGACATAGTTTTTCCTGTATAGTAGGAAGAATATAGAGGAGGTTGAATTTTTGTACTTTGACTGAGGAAGACTCTGACCCCACCTTTTTGTTTAAATCACATACGGTTCGTGTAGGCCCACCAGACTGGAATTTAGAAAAGAAAGAGTGTCTGGGTTTTTCTATTCTAGTGCTGATTCTTGCTTAGTATAAATTGCTCCACTTTGAGTTGGCTTGGGTGGGAAAGATATTGTATAGTTCTTCTCTTCTTTCAATTTAGAAATGAAGGAATGCCTGGATTTTTTTATTTTAGCACTGGTTCTTGCTCAGTATAAATTGCTTCACTTTGAGTTGGCTTGGGTGGGAAAGATGTATAGTTCTTCTCTCGGATATGGGAGCTATATTACTTACTGTCCTATAATAGACCTATCTCTTACTCTGGGTAAAGTTATAGATAGATTTCTTGCTTCCTTTCTATCTTGATGTAAAAATGCTGTGAAATTGACAATTTATGGCATGACCACATAGCTGTTACACTACAGCACACACAATATGTCTCAACTCTAGGAATGCCTCAGATAAGCCTGCTACTTCATGCACCCTTTAATGACTACATTTGACACCAATAGATTCCTTGTTCATACTGCTGCTTTTCCCTAAACATTTGCCACAAAGCTATGTCATGATGTTTTGTCATCATAGTTTGCTTTGCTTTAAGCTTTTATTTAGTCTAGGAAAGCATATAGTTATCAAAACAATGTCTTGGTTTTATTCCTCATTAATGCTCAAACATTCCATGGAATTACCCCAGGAATATACCTTTTCCCCTAGAGGGGTGCTTGAGCTCAAAATGCATGGTTTGTCTCGTGTGCAAGGGGAACTGGACTGATAAGTGGTGATTTCTGTGTCTAGTACTCGTCCTCTGCAAACCATGTTTTCCAGTGCGGACAGCAGCTTTGATTGCCATGATGGTTTATTAAATCAATCATCTATTTTAACTGATAATGGGCTTTAGCTTTAAATTGGAAATTGTGCCGGTTCTTTCAAATCCAAACACTATATTCTTCTTGCTTTGTAAGCCTATTTGGGTATTTAGCATTTACCTGTAAAACCGAATTTCTTGCAATGAAGAGTTGCTACTCTGAACTGGGGAAACTTATAAATTTTTTTTCTTACGGATTATAAAGAACCATTGAGGATAGGGATTACATGCTCTGCCTTTTAAAGATGCCCCTCCTACTATTATTTAAATGCTATTATGCAGATTGCTACTTTAACTGAAGAATCTCTGCTTCTTAGTCTACCACAGCCTTCTTATGCCTCATCCAAGAGCACTCGAAGATAAGTGGTACTGATTTCCTTCATGTTATGTGGAATTTCTATTGAATCACATGCCAAAGAACAAGTAGGTTTTCAGGTAATGGCTTTTGGCAGCCATTTGACCAGAGGATGAGAGTTTTCCATAGGAGATTAAATCTTTTCCACACCCCCTTGCACTGGGGAAGAGATGACTTGAATTCTCAATTCCTCATAGGATATGGAAGTACATGTTATGAACGCTGACCAAAATAGGTCTAAACAACAAATCAATAAATTCCAAATAATATAAACAAATTTGAAACTCAAGTGTGATATAAATAAATAGACCATAAAATTTCGACACCCAAATAATAATAATAATCATAAAAATCCAAAACCTATCACAGGATCTTATCGAATAATTGTCCGAATAATATATATATGACCTGCTTCAAAAATACCGTAAACAAGGGGATAAACTAAATACATATGCATGCCCATCACAAAATCCTGAGCCAACATTTTATACATATCCAAAGGCCACATTTGGCCAGACTGAATAACCAAAAATATAGCCCAAATATAGATTTGATCCAAAATAAAACTAAACTCATCAAAATAGCTAATGTCGTGTCAGATCTCGTCCAGCTCCTATAATATATCCAAGCCCTCTACTTTGAAGGGATAAAAAAAAGAAAACATGAACTTAAAGCTTATCAGATATCATATCTACATAATAAACAAATATATTTGATAAATCAAAGGGATGGTCCATAAACAGATTTCAAAATGAATAACAAATACAAATCCGATGCTAGAAAACAGATAATAGATACAAATCTAAAAGGCCATTATCGGAAATCAAATCCTCAAATCTGAATGATAATCTAATATCAGAAAGTTGATGTTAATCTCGTACTAAAATCGTATATTAGATCAAAATATATATTTGATCAAAATATAGTCCTCATAGGAGGTATACTAAATAAAAGTGATTCGGAACGAAATCAGATAAATAGAATCAGATGATTAGAATCATATCAAAATCAGATAATCATATAATAGAATTCTGGTCAAAATCAGATAAACAGAATTAGAGTCCAGAACGAAATCATATAAACAGAATCAAATAGGTTCCGGAACGAAATCACATATCAAATGTACGAGACATATCGAATCTTATCTATGGACAAATCTGTGAATCTCAAATTAGAGTTCGAATACAAATCCATGCAGAAATATAAAGTATTCTTAAAATTAGAGAACCAAATATTTTAAAAGACTAATTTAAGGAAGGATTACATATACTCCCGGTCTATCCATTATCTTTTTGTCTCTCCTCTTTCTTTTCTCTCTCTCCCCTGCTCTATTACGCAAATGCCAAAAGCCCTCACCATGCCTGCTTATATAGTGGCTGGCACTCAAGCGCTACCTCAGGCACAACTTGAGCGCCACCCCCTTGGGTTTCTGTGCTCATGTGCGGCCCTCAAGTGCCCCTTGGGCGCTGGCCCATGGGATTTTGTGTCTCGAGCACTCTTTGGACAAGCTTCATGTGTCGACTTTCCGATCCGATTTCCTTTAAAAATTTCACAAAATACTATTAATTCAATACATCCAATTAACTCAAAATAATAAATATATCCAAAATAAATCAAAGGGAATCCAGATATTACAACTCTCCCATTCTTGTAAAAATTGTCCTCAAAATTTACGTACCTCAATCCTTAAACGGATAGGGGTATTTTTACCGGACTTCATTTCACGCTCCCAAGTCGCTTCTTCAACCGAATGGTTTCTCTAGTACACCTTGACCAACGGGTGCGTCTTGTTTCTTAATACTTGATCCTTTCGATCCAAAATTTTAATGGGAACCTCAACATAGGACAAATTCTCATCAATTTTTAACGGCTCAAACTCAATCATATACAAAGGACCATATACATATTTCCTCAACATAGAAACATAGAATATATCGTAACATTCCACCGAACTCAGGGACAAAGCCAACCTAGAAGCCACATCTCTGATTCTCTCTAAAATCTCAAAGGGTTCGATGAACTTGGGCTTCAGTTTACTATTTACTCCAATACTCAAGATCCTTTTCCTCGATGACACTTTCAAAAATACATGGTCGCCTACATTGAACCTCAACTCAGATCTCCTATCAGCATAGATTTTTTGGCAAATTTGAGCCACAATCGGCCAATCTCAAATTATCTTAATCTTCTCAAAAGTATCCTGAATAATATCGGGGCCCAACAATCTGCAATCACCAATCTCTTCCCAATTGATAGGAGATATACATCTTCGTCCATACAAAGCCTCAAAAAGGGCCATCCCGATACTCGTCTAATAGTTATTGTTATAAGCAAACTCAGCAAGCAGCAAATAATTATCCCATTTGCCTCTCATCTCCAAAATCAATGCCCTTAACAACTCCAAAAATGTCTCCCAGAAGGTGTCTCAAGCTATCTCCTCATTCTCCAAACCCAAAATATGGCACTGTGTGGCCCACCACCAGATAGCTTCGGCCTCCAATTTGTACGCAGCAAATTTCACTTTATCCTCATCCGGGCAGTCGATCACCTCAAATACCCTTTCTATCTTCTGCAGCCAATTTTCATCTTTAATGGGTCAAACTCTCCCAAAAACTCCAAGATGTGTTCGCTTTTGAATCAAACAAAGGGCGTCTTTCCATGCCCTTGCTCGGCGAGCCTCCTTATAGTAGCCATGCCATGGTCCTGCCGCTAGTTCATTCTATCCATCATGTCGCTCATACGACCTATCAACGCCAAATAGTCATCTTCCCGATTTGAATCGTATCCTCCACTTCTGATTCTCTATTCTCGTCATAACTATCACCTATTATGCAAAATATTCAATCAATTATCTTCCCCAAGATAATCTAAAATTGACCCAAAACACCTCTTCTTATGACTTCTCTAATACCATAGCTATCACGAACTTGGATCAAAGAAGGTCTAAATAATAAATCAATAAATCTCAAATAATATAAACAAATTCAAAACCTGGGTGTGACATAACTAACTATAAAATTTCAACATCCAAATAATAATAATAATTATAAACAAATTTAAAACCTAATACAAGATCTCATCGAATAACCGTTTAAACAATATACATACGACCTGCTAAAAAAATACCGCAAGGGAGGTGATAAACCAAATACATATGCATTCCCATCGCAAAATTTTGAGCAACAGTTTATACATATCCAAAAGCCACATCCAACCAGACCAAATAACCAAAAATATAGCCTAAATACAAATCCGATCCAAATTGAAACTAAACTCACCAAAATAGTCGATGCCACATCAAATCTCATCCGGTTCCTGCTAGATATCCGAATTCTCTACTTTGAAGGGATAAGAAATAGAAAATGTGAGTCTAAAGCTCAACAAGTATCATATTTACATAATAAACAAATATGTTTGATATATCAAAAGGAAGGTTCATAAACAGATTTTAAAACTAATAACAAATGTAAATCCGATGTTAGAAAGCAGATAACAGATACAAATCTAAAAGGCCGATGTTAGAAATTAAATTATCAAATCCGAATGATAATTCAATATCAGAAAACTGATGGTAGTCTTATACTCAAATCGTATATTAGATTAAAACATATATCAGATCAAAATATAATCCCCTCGGGACGTATACTAAATGGAAGTGATTCGGAGCGAAATCAGATAAATAAAATCAAATGATCAGAATCATATCAGAATCAGATAGATGTATAACAGAATCAGGATCAAAATCAAATAAGCAGAATGAAAGTCTGGAACGAAATTATATAAATAGAATCAAATAGGTTTTTGAACGAAATCACATATCAGATGTACGAGACATACTAAATCTCATCTATGGGCAAATCTATGAATCTCAAATCAGAGTCTAAATACAAATCTATGCAGAAATGCAAAATATACTCGAAATCAAAGAACCAAATATTTTAAAAAACCAACTTGATAAAAGGTTATATATACTCCCGATAACTTTAAGTCAAATCAATCATTATTTAGACCCATGAGCGTGATCTTCTATGTACTCTTTCTCTCATAGTTAAGGGACTTGCTCGTTATATTTTGCCTCCCGCGACTTTGGGTATAATCCTCAAGTTTATCAAATATATTAGGACGTCTAAATATACTAAAATTTTCGTTCAAGTTCCAGATAGACGGGGTGGGTTAACTACGAATAGAGCCTTTTCCTATCGGCGGAAAATGGAATCACAGATATTCCCATCGGGATCAGAGCTCTCCCTGTGGGAAAGTAACGAATATAGATCAGATGTCAGATAACAGATGGTAGTGACCTCCAACCCCAAGCAATGATATATGCGAACAAATGTACAGTCCATATAGATTTCATATCCATTTCCATACAAATATACTGATATAAAAATATACAGTATTAGTATTTATTTATTTATAAAATAACAAAATCCTCAAATATATATAAATCTAGAACAAAGCCCCCAAACAATTAGTAAAATACATGCATGCATGAAGGAAAACGAATGGGTTAGGTAAAACTTGCATGCACAAACTTTAAACCTCCAAAAGAGGAAAAAACATATTTGACACTGAAACAAACCAATGATTAGGCTTATAGATACTTATCTCGATCTTATATCAAGTTGATCTGACAAAAGAATGCTCTGATCTACCCGATCTATTTTCCTCTCTCCTTTTCCTTCTTTCTCTCTCTCCTGCTCTGCTTCGCCACGCGAATGCCAAAAGCCCTCACCACGCCTTCTTATATAGTGGCCGGCGCTCGACCGCCACCTCTAGCATTGCTCAAGCACCACCCCTACGGGTTTCCACGCTCGAGTGTAGCCCTCAAGCGGGTCTCGGGTGCTGGCCCACGGGTTTTCGCGCCTTAGTTACTCTTTGGGCGCAGTCCAGGCACCAACCCGCTAATTTGATTTCCTTTAAAAATTTTACAAAATACTATTAATCTGATATATTCAATTAACTCAAAATAATAAATATATTCAAAATAAATAAAAGGGGGATCTGGATATTGCAGCACAAGTTTTCAATTCCTTTCTCATTTCTGCATTTGGCTTGTCAAAGCCTGGCTAAAACCTCACTTCTGCATCAGTTGGTCACTGGCTGCTTGAATCTTATTCCATGCCCACAAATCTGGAGACTTATGCTGAGATTCTTATATATTCACTAATCAGTAGAAACCAGCCTATTACAACCGATACCGGTTGCTTGCTTGCAAACGGTAGCTACATTCCATACACAATTTTCTTAACCCTGACCACCCTATCAAAAAGAATCTTCACTGAAGAAAAGGGATATTTTGCTGTCTGAACTATATGGCTGTCCAACATGATTCATAGAGGTGAATAAGAATCTGGTTATGTTATTTGCGGGATATTCTAAACCTGAATAAGCAAGAAAACTATGCCAACAGTTTTTACTGGTGTTACATGTGATGTGAATGAGAGTCTGGTTGAAGAAATGTCTGGTGCTGATTGGTGAATAACTAAAATAAAGATTGTTTATACTGAAGGGTTTGACTCGGGAGAGTGACATGATTTATTGACGGAGAATCATATTATTGCCAAAATTAAATAATTTTCATAGTTCTTTTATTGAGCATTTGCTTATACACTGCCTGGGTGATTCCAATCTCTGGAATTAAGCATCTAAATGTTTTGGAGGTATTTATGTTAACTTGAACATTCTGTTACTATTACAGGATTCCTATGGTGGCTACATGGTAGCATTTGCTGGTTCGAAATATGCTGCGAGGTCCTCTCCTGCTTTTGTTGCAAATAGTACATATACTGTGACCAGCTTTACTCTTGTAAGGGCATTATCTCTCTCTTTCCCTGGATTTTGCTATTTCTAATATTTGATTTTTGTTATTTTCTGGGGAGTATGCTAATATGACTCAGTGAGTTTAGGTGCTTGAATTTAAGAAAGGTCGGCTGAATAACTTGTATTGGAAAAGGGATGGGTGTGCATCATGTAAAGGCCAGTCAAACTTGGTTTGCTTGAACAATCAAGATTGTGCACTCAGAACCAGCAGCTGTAAGAATCAAGGCGGCTCCGTGGACTGTAGCCTTGGGATACAGCTAGCGTTCTCTGGTACAGATAAGCACTACTCGGTACTCAATTCTTGGTATGAAGTTGAAAACCTCCGCCAGTATTCACTTTATGGCCTTTATTCCAATCTGAGGAATTCTCTAACCAGCCAATACAGCGAGCTCTTCTGAACTCTGATTGCCTCTCCTTCTGGTCTCTCTCTCTCTCCGTCTTGTGTAAGTTGCCCATGTGTAGTTTGTAATGTTTGGAAATCTTACCATGAGTTCTGAATTGAATATGTGAACCTGCCGATTCTCCCTGTTTATTTTTACAGCTGAAGATTGTATATGACCCCTGAGCAAAGATTATGCTTGTTTACAAACATCAAAGTTGGGTTTTCTATACATAAAGAAACTTTTTGATGCAGTTGTTAAAAGACAATTTAGGGCCTGTCCATTGGCTCGTATCATATGATTCCATTTAAAGAAATAAGCTCATACCTGCCTGCCCGGATCTGTACTCCCAAACGTATTCAAAGAAGACACCATGGACCTTTCAACATTATGGATCTAATAGGGAGATATATATAAATATCTAGAGATATGTTTAGCCACTATTGGGACACACTTGGATGACGTAACAATTATTTATTTATCTATTCTTGTGAGGAGCCTGTTAGTCAAAATTGATAGACGAATTATCATATCATTAAATATGTCACATGGGTGACTAAAGGCTATCCCTTGTGTCCAAATCCCCCAAGTGGAACCCAAATAATTTTGTGGGCTTCTATACATGTAATTGAACTTCCACATCGGATATTGGAGCTGAGGATAGTTCGGCATTTTGAGAGCAATTCAGCCATAGTTGGTCCAAGTTTTCACTCTATCAAGGTTTTGAGTGGCACAGAATATTGACCCCTAATGAACAATTGTGCGCATTTGGGATAGTGTTGGTGTGCTTAAGTGGTGCTCATGTGTTGTCTCTAATGTTTTTCTAGGGTCATGTGCGCTTGACTTGCACATGTGTTGTGCTTGAGCACCAGGGAAAAATTGCTTTTGGTGTTCCAATGCAAGTGATAGTATAAGATGTCTTGGTAAGGTTTTTTAGGGTTAATTTTTTCGGGATAATTAGAAAGGATACCATGTGAAGAGAAATAAAAGAAGAGAAAAATGGGAGGAATTTCAACATTCATTTGAAATCCGTTGTGAGTTTTATCCTTCGTTAAGTTTGAGTATATTGTTCTAACATTAGTTATATAATATATTATCTATTAATTGCTCGTTTTTTTTGTATTGTGCTCTTATCAGTTGATAGGTATGCTGGGGTTAATTTTAAGCAATTATTCATACTAATTGTTATGAAGGATTTTTAGAATGGGCTTATTTATAATCAAATATTTATAGTGAGTTTTATTTGAAAGTTTTCTTATAATTTTTTTTTTTAGTTAATAAGAATTTTTCTTGCTAAAATTATTATGCAATTTGTGTGTGCTGAATTACGGGTTTTTGTTCCTTATGTTCAATCCGTAAAGAAAGGTAGCTAATGTTTGACCAAAAAATTTGGGTTATTTGAAATCCAACAAATAAAGATATTTGATGGTGTAAAAATGATATTTGATGGTGTTGTTGTTGGAGAGTCTATCATTCTCCATTGAACAATTATTGGGTAAAATAATTTCTCTTTGGAAAGAATGTGAGGCATTTTTATTTGAAAAGGAACCATGAAAGCACTAAAAAAGGAGAAAAAATTGAAAAAATTGAAAGATGAAGAAGGGCAAAACATGAGAGACTTGACCATTTATATGATCAAGTTATTTCTTGTGGATAATATTCTTTAAGAGGTGATCATCTTGTCGGATTCAGTGGTTTCTTGAAGATTCTGTGGGTTAATATGAGTCCCAAGTCTTTAACGTTACAGTTGCATTTGAAGAAGCAATTATGTGACTTTCAATGGGTAGAAAGTTGGTGATTTAAAAAGTACTTAGATAAGTTCAACTGAATTTTGTTGTAAATGCTTACACTCGATCAAAAAATTAAGGTGGAGGATAAAGTATTCGTGTTGTTGGCTTCTTTGTCGAAAACCTATGATCATATTGTGACGATATTGTTGCTGAGAAAGGACATATTTAATCTAAATGAGGTAATCATTTCATTCTTTATAAATGAGTTTAAGTGGATGGGAAGTGATGAGATTTGGAAAGTTGAGTGCTTTGATTTCCACTAGTGATTTCAGGAATGAGAGATCAACAGAGGGGAAACATATCAAAGAGAAGTAACTCTCGGCACAAGTTTTAAGAACATGAAGTGTTGTTACTGTAACAAGAACGAACACATGAAATGAAATTGCTTCAAGTAGAAACAAGCGAAGGGAAATAGCGACCAGTAAGAGAAGAAGGATCATCGAGGGAATGTTTGGGTTTTTTGTGCCACCTACGATGACCTTTTAATTGTTGAGGCGAAGAAGGCATGGAGCTTCTAGAGATATAAGACGAGTTTGGTGATGAATAGCGGGTTATCGTTCTATACGACAATGGTATGTCATCTGATGGTTCACTTAGGTTTTAGTACGAGAATTGGTTAGTAAAGAATTTAATTGATGTGGGAGATCAGCACATGATAGACACCTGAATGGTATTTTTGCACATTAGGACAATGTTGGTGTGCATGATAGGTGCTTGAGGGGCATACCCGCCCTGCCTCTGGTGGTTTCTTAGCCTGTCATGCTCATGCATAGTGCTTGAGTGCCATGAAAAATTTTCTAGTGGCATTCGAACACCCGTAGCTATATAAGATGTCTGGGTATCATTTTTAGAGCAGATTTCTAAGTGATAAACACAAAGTAATGTCACACGAAGAGAGAGAAGAAAGTAAAGGAAATAAAGATTTTAGTACTGGTCAAATTTCATATTTTGTTAAGTTTGAATATGCTATTTTAACCTTAATTGTATGTTATATTATCAATTGATTGTTCGTTTTTATCCTATTACTTGTTAGGTGTGTTAAGTTAGTTTCAATCGATTTTCACACTAGTTGTAAATGGCTCTTAGACGTAGTTATTTGTACCCAAACATTTATAATAGATTTTGTTCAGAGGTGGTTGTTTGGTTTTTCCATAGTTAAAAGGTGGTGTCTTTCACGTCAAAATTATTTTACAGCTTATGTTTTTGGATTCGATTTGTTCATTGTGTTTAATTGAAAAAAAATGGTGGCTGATGTTAGAAAAGAGAATTCAATTTATTTGCTCCCGATGCGTTCTAGTTTGAATTCCAACAATTTTTCTCATTTCCGTTATACGGTGGACTGACTAGGTGTTATTAGAGTAATACACTGCCCACTTAAAAGAAGTTCATTTGGTCCCGCAAATAATCAAGTTGCTCGATGCCGTTGTTCTCACGGTTTGCACAAATATTCGTTATGTTCTAAATGAATATTTGGTCCTCCGAGTACTTTCGTGTTCAATGATGTTCATTATCGAGGCGTAGAAGCTTATACGAATGGCCTCACAGAGAATAAATTATCTATCGAACGCTATTTTCATACGGTTTTTGAGATCCGACAGAATACTTGAAGAGCTTGAATAGATTATAAGTCTTTGAGTTCGTATGGTTTTAGGTGGCTTCGATTGCTCATTATTCGTTGCATACATAGGCTGTATAGTAAGGCGAAATGCGAGCGAGGTCTAAATGAATCCTAGGTCCATGGACTATATCCTTTTAATAACATTTGCCATTGAGTTTAACAGTTCGATGGTCTCAGATAAATCTATTTTATTGTTCAATGTTATTCTTGGCCGAGCTCATATCCTACATTTGCTTCGAATGAATCTCTCTAAAAGCCCTCCAAGCAACGTGAACCCAAAAATATTCGTAATATTATTTTGTTTTTCTTTTCTATTTTGCGAGGTGGATCAGAGAGGCTTGAAGCAGGTCAAGAGAAGAAGTCTATTTAGTTCTGAGAATAATTTTTATTTTTTAGCTTGTTTTTTTGTGATTTTTTTT
>JAODPA010077612.1:0-27804 GCA_025585075.1 Nepenthes mirabilis
TATTAAGATATGATATAATATATATCAATACTGAATTTCTTATAATGGTTCAATGCATAAGTAAATGAAAACTCTATACTATTACAAATGGTCTTCTATTTTCTCATTCCAGAGAAAATAGTCTTAGTTTTTTCACAATCTGTAGAGTTTTCATCAAGTTTTTTCAATTTTTTATCATGTCATACTGTAATTTTTAGCAAAAACTTGAACATACTTAATTTAAAACATATAATACTACCTTATAAGGTTTTCAAATTGGAAAAAAACCTTTTCAGTAATATATGATAAAAAAATTTAGTAAAGTTTCTTAGTTTGGCATTCTATTTTTATTAGCAAACATGTAGGGGCAAATCAATAAGTTTTCAGAACATATAAGATATCAACTTAATGATTTTAAATACATAAGAATATTTATATATAAATTTAAAGTACATAAAAACCGTTTCAACATGATGCATTGGTAAAAATACAGAGAAATAAGTTGATAACACAATGTATATAAACTAAGAATATGAACTTTATAAAAATCACAAAGAATATAAATAGGAATTCATGCATATAAAGTATAAGCAACCTACCAACAAAAATATGATATGTATGGACATTTGGAACAACAAATGCCCTACAAAGTGGAAAGAAAATAGTAACAAATGAAAGAAGGTTCAGTATGCTTTTACCTTAACTTTAATCTCACTAAAATCTTACTTGAATTTACATCAATTGCCTTTCTCTAGCTTTCTATTTCTCTCTTTTCTCTCTAAATTTGGTAAAAAATGATTAAAAATTAATCGGGCATGACTTATATAGTAGACTGGCGCATGTGCGCTTGTTAGGTGTGCATTGGGCGCTGTGACCAAGAACTATGGCGCATTGAGCGCACATCAAGTGTTTGCGTTCTGCCATATTATACTTGAGCATTTATCAAGCACACATAGAGTGCAAGACACTAAAAACATGCTCAAACTATGATTAGGCATCTATTAAGTGCGACTTCTTTGCTTAGAACACGTATGTGCATGCATCGAACGTAGATCAAATGTCCTTTAACTCAATGTGACCCGATCAAAAAATGACTTTGACCAATTTTCTTCCTTTGCCCCCCAACTTTGTAAATTATAATTAAAATTTAAAATTCGAGACTCGTTCTTTACATGGACTATAGCTTCTTTCTAGTTACTGACACTCTGCCTTGACTTACTAATAGATGAGACACTTTGATACATGCTTCATGATGTCCTTTTTAATTCTAGTTTACCAAGATACCTTCTATAGATTCTGATTCATCTTTGTCCTCTTTGGATAAATTGTGTATCCAGAACGATGTGCC
Source organism: Nepenthes mirabilis (assembly GCA_025585075.1). Classification (NCBI taxonomy): domain Eukaryota; kingdom Viridiplantae; phylum Streptophyta; class Magnoliopsida; order Caryophyllales; family Nepenthaceae; genus Nepenthes; species Nepenthes mirabilis. The sequence continues at coordinate 1,328 of JAODPA010077612.1, forward strand.
AACTCAAAAATCTCCTTCCACAGGTCCTTGACATCCGATATGCACATCTAATCATGGCATCTTAGAATGCCATCATCATAAAGGTAAAACCCTGCTTGAGACTTGCTTGTTAAGCCTCCAATGATCATCATTAGTAAAGGGTTCTCTCGGACCTAATTTTATCGTTGAATATGGGTTGCTCTTGAAGAATGACACCATTGCTTGGAATTCCTTCAAGCAAAGCTATAACGAACAATCCTCCATGTAAGGCCTGCAATCAATGGAATCATTATTATTTACATAATTGCCTTTTTTCTTCTTTCGTTGGGTATAACTCAACAAATAATTTTTTTTCATTGGAGAAACTGCACAAAATTGGTCGAAGAAAAGTCCGATGTTGACCGACAATGCTGAAAGAGTGATCCGATCAATATCGTGTTGACAGGCTGGGAAAGGATTAAGGGAATAATTCGGTCAATATAACATTGACTGGTTGAGGAAGGGTATGCATTTTGCTGATTGCCAAATGACTTGTTGTCAAATGAGCCGGTTGTCTCAAATGCCCTGTGGCCGAAATAATCCACTCCGGCAAAAAGTTTATATCGGCTAAAATGACCACATCGGCCAAAATGATCATACTAGCCAAAATGACCATTCTGACCAAAATGACCAATCCTGCGGTTATTACCCATACTGATGAAAATGACCATTCCAACCAAAATGACCATACGGGCCAAAATGACCATTCCGGCCAATATGACCATTTTGACAGTTATCACCCATACTGGCCAAAATGACCATTATGGTCAAAATGATAATTTTGGTAATTATCATCCATATCGGCCAAAATGACTATTCTGCTTGAAATGTCCATTTTAAAAAATATCTTTCCAAAAATTCAAATTAGTCAAAATGCCCATTCTGGCAGTTGGCATCCCAAAAAACTCAAACCGATTAAGCAGTCCATTCTGGCATTATCATTCTGAAAAAAATCAGATGTAGAATATACTCTAACTTGTCTATATTAACCAATTAACATGAACTCTAAACTTAGCTTAATGACTCAACCACAATAGACTAGTGACCAGGCATTATTAGGGACACCTAAGACAGCGTGCTGGTATCATTTCAGCTTAAGAGGCTGATGATTAATCAGTATTAAGGACACCAAAGCTGGTGTGTTGGCAACAGCACAACCCACTAGAAAGGTTTATATAAGGATGGGTAAGGAAGAAGGAAATAAGAGGGAACGTGAGGAAGAAAATCGAGAGAGACCGAGAGAAAAGTAGAAGGAAAAGAAGGGTAGAAACAGAAGAAAAATAAGGAACCAAGAAAGAGAGTTGAGGAGGAACCGATGACAATAAGGATTTTTGACTAAATATTTGGCAAGTATACTCCATTCCCTTCTTCCTTTGGTGCTGATTATTGATTATTCTTTTAAGTATTATTGATCTAATACTTGCCTTATGTTAAATTCTTGCATGAAAACATGAGATATGCTCTCTGGTAAACTGGACCAGATTCTGAAATTTGGTTGTACTGGCAACCAAATGGAACCCCAACCTAGCCCAAGTTTGATATACAACTAACCAAATGTCTTACCTACATCGTGACCAGACGGCTCATGAAAATGAGCTGGACCAGTCAGTGAACTGGGTTCCTAAATAGCAAGAAGCCTTGTTGAACTGTATCAAAATACAGTAGGAGGTCAGCTCCAAACCAAGTCCCAAATTGGCCAAGCCAACCATTATATAATTTTAAGAGTCTTAAGATTAGGTTTAAATGTCACCCGGTCACTTAGTCTTCCATGACCTTAATAAAAAAATTGATCGAGGTATATAACAACCGGTTGAAAATTATTGACCGGATAGGATTAAAACGTTTGCTGGTCACATAGTTAATCAGAATTATAAAGGTTGACTGGAATTAGGGAGAACAAAAAATGACCATGACAGACAGTAACAACTTGTTTATAAACAAACAGTAACAGCTGAAGTCTATAAACAAATAGTAATGACCGAACAGAAACAACCAGAAACGACCAAACATAAATGATTGAGGTCGTTTGAAAAGTTAGGAAGAGACTGAGATCTCATAAAAAAAGGCTGAAGAATAAGATTCCGAATTGATTACAAATTCAACTAGAATAGAAAGGACTAAAATAGCCTGCTAGATTGTAAGTTTAGACTCGAACTGGTTTCCAAACCTGGCCTTGAACTAGCCGAATGTAATTCATGTTAAATCTGAAATTTCAGACACGTGAAAAGTTTAAGGTTAAGCCACTAAATGGACAATACATGGATTTTTGTTATAGTTGGTTTGTATTATTACATCTTATGTTCGGTACTATGGAAATTTGCATGGAAGCTTTATAAGTTTGATTTTTGATTTGGACAAGTATTTGTCTCCAGAATGGAGAAAATAAAGGAATAAGAACTATAAACAATGTGAAACCCTCCGTATAAAGTTATGAGCATTGATTAAGAAACTAGACTAAGGATTTACTTCAGGTGATATTCCCTGGCATGCTACTAATATTATAGTGAAAACTTAAGGATTACCCTGACCACGTATTGGAGTAGGTGATATCCTTGGCACGCTTTGGGATATTACAGTAAAAACTCGAGGACTGCCCTAGATCATGGGAATATGGTGGCATTTTATTAGCTCTATATACCGGGTGATAGGTATATCGCTCACCACGTAATATTTGTTATTTGGCCCTATATATTGAGTTATAAGTATACACCCATTTGGAAAATTTAAAATTTAGAATTTGACCTTAGATTGTGTGGTATAATACAATCCTTTTTTCGATTGACCGCTCTGTTAGTTGATAAGGTCTACTAAATCTAATCCCTAAAGATAAATGATAAGTAAGAACCAAAAGATAAAAATTAAAGGTTCATGCAAGTTTGATATAAATCATATTCCTCCGATATCTGTATATGTCTATTTTGAGTATACAAATATATATGTATTTGCTTATTTATACTTTATTGAGCATTTGACTCACACACTTGCCATTTTTCCTAACCCCTTAGATGGAAGGTACAAAATGATATCTAGTGATCAGAGTGGCGCAGCGGAAGGAGATAGGGATAGGACGATGATGAATTGTAATTTTGATGTACTCCATTTCATAATGAATAAATATGCATTTGTACTCTTTGGTATTGATCATTTGGTTGTGCTTTCGTAAAATTTTTATGGACATTACTAGTGCTTCCGCAGATTTTATGGTAATGAATTTTAGTCCCTAGTAGCATCTTTAAAGTATCCGACATTATATTTAGATTATACAAGGTTGGATGGATCCTGTGTATCAATAAGATATATTATGGACTTATATATATGGTAGTATGACGTCTCATTAAGGTAAATAAGAATGTGGGACGTCATAGATGGTATCAGAGAAAAGAGATTCTTTAGGATTGATCGATCTTATGTGGAAGCTTAGATTAATTTCGCCTAGGTTGGACCATTAAAGTAGAGTTAGGAATAGTTAGCTGTAATCGAAGAATTAGTTATGGTGTTAGGATAAGTAGTTGTTAAAATATTTTGATCCAACCGAAATTTTGAATATTTTTGCTAATAAGATTGCGGGAGAAAATCCACTACTCTGGTCATAGAAGGTACAATTTGTAAATTTCGGCGTTTGGTTTATGTATTATTTGGGATTTAGAGTCTATACCCTCCTTTATAACTTATTGGTTAATTTGAAGACTAGATATTATGTTAATTGTGAAGATACCCATGGGATTTCTTGGTTATGAACATCATATACCATAGGTATTCGGTTGAATCAATAAATATGATCAAGGATTTTTGTAGCATACTAAATGTTAAGGTAATATTAAGGGTGATTGGGTCAATATAGACCAATTAGTAAATATAATCTAATTCAAGTCATAAACTTTAATTACAACAAAGGCAAGACGATTAAAAGATGATGAGTATGAGTGTGGAATTATTTGGGATACGTGATCACATCGGGAAATTATTTTTTTTCAATTGAGAGAATATTTGAGGATATTTTTAAGAAATGATTATTATTGAGCTTATGTCAGGATTAGTACTAAGGAAGATACTGACCAAATGTCTCACCATAAAGTGTTTTAGTATTTTGGGATACACAATAAAATTCTCTGTGGACAGTTGGAATTAAAACTGTCTTGGGAGAAAATAGAATTTTTGCCAATATAAATTCGAAGTCAATAGTGTTCCTACTAAAGGTTATGGATTTCTCCTTGGCAATATCAATATCATCGGGATCCTTTTATGATTATTATGGGCTAATCAGAGTAGCACAGTAAAAGCGTGTAAGCTATAGTTATAACGGAATGAATCCTTATCCTCTAAAGATCTTCGTTAATAAATACACTTAATCAAATAAAAACCTATATGTTGTTATTTTAATTCACTAATTTTTGCATAAGTTTTGACAGAGTTTTCTCTGAAAGTGGATAAAGCCCATACAAATAATCTAGATAATATAACCTATACAAGACATATAAACCATTAGATCTCAAAATTTTAACCCACAACACATCCACGCAATTAATCATAGGATCCACAAATGCCATATCATCCATGGCTTCAACACATTAAATTTCCACTACTATTTTGGATCTAATGGGAGATACAATTTAGGAACCTGTACAAATCCAAAGACAACTTGCAGAAGTAGTCTATGAAATCATAAGATACAACATAATTTAATACACAATATTCATTTAAATAGTAAATATTTTCATTCACATTTCGTGAAGAAGTTGTGAGGTTCTGGTTCTAAAACACGACAATTAGGAGTTAATTAATATAATAATAATTGAGTTTAGGCTTAATGGATGTGAAAGAAAATGTATTGGAAGTAAAATCGGAAAAAAATCAGGCTACTGCTTATTGGTGCACTGCCAGCAGCACGGCGCTTGCCATGTGCTTGAGTGGGACAGGCAGTGCCAAAAATAGATTCGGCCGCGCTTGCTGCTCATCATCGTGTGCTCGAGCGGGCGAAGGCAGTAAGCCTGCGCTCGTTGCACGCTCGTGGCACTTGAGTGCCAGGCCATTTTATAACCTAAGCTGCTTTTGGGATTCACATTTTGCATGACCAAACCCTATCTAGAGAGAGAGAGAGAGCCGACCAAGAGAGAGAAAGGAGAGATCGAAGCCTTGGAGTCCGAATCCATTTGAGAGCTAGTTATAAATGTTGTAGATCGCATCGAAGTAAGTGCTCCCATACCCTTTTTACCTCATCTTTTGATTTTTCTTCGTTTTTTATCGAATATTTTTGTCCCGGTACCCACCCAAATTATAAAGAACACATAGCCCGTGATTAGTACTCAATGTATTTATGGTTATTTATTCAATTTGCCTCCCGATTGGTCAGGTTTGGCTCTGCCAAACCCTCACCGGTGCCCAGCTCGCGTTCCCCCATTTCCATTCAAATTTCATGTTCTTTGACCCTAAAATATGAATCACGATGTTTAAATTACGCATTTATATTGGCCGAGCGTCCGTTCTCACAAGTAACGACTCGTTCGTGACTTTCGAACGCTCTAAAATAGCCCTATTACTATTCACTCGAGAATAAATGAAACATTTACATGCTTCCACCCTAATTAATTGTTATGAAAGTATGATTAATTGTATGTGTTTAATTATAAATTCTGGAAAAATATTATTATGTTCTGTGTGTGGAAGAAACTTGTTCCGAAGGCCCCCAAAGTGATATTTGCCTAATGTGGTAAGGAATTATAATCTTTTCTATACATTATGATATTTATGCATCCAAATTTACTTGTGAAAATGTTTAAATCCAAAGGAAAGATAATAATCAGATATGTAATCGGAGGAAACTCCACAATGTGATATGTGATCGAATGGTTTCTCGGATGGAGATACTTTGAATTGAATTGTGGTGTACCTTACCTCAAATGAATAAGAACCCGTAAAACTTAGACCACAGAATTGTGATACAGAGGTAATACTGATTGGCCTGCTAGTAGTATCACAATAGAGACTCAATGATTACATTGACCGTGTATCTTAGCCGCTTATTGAAGCGGGTGATACTCTTGGCAAGCCTTGGGATGTTATTGTCGAAGGATGAGGACTACCTTTGGACCACAGGAGGTTAGGGTAGTGTCTTTATTGCCCATATATGGCCGGTTGATAGGCATACTATTGTGCCACATGGTGGATGATGGCCCCCCTTCTTGGTCGAGAATAGGAGCTCACGGTCTTAGATTATGTGGAGTATCATGATTCTTCATCTTTCTCCCCACCTTTAATTAGTAAGGCTCACTGACCCTGATCCGCAAAGACGAATAATTATATATGAAATATATCCCAAAAGAAGTAAATGATATTTCAAAACATATTCGAACATGTTCCTGCTTATTCCTCCCTTTCATGATTATATGTCCATCATTTGTTTAACTTTACTTATATTGTCTATTGCATTTGATTATGATACACTTGTTGAGTTGTTTGCTCACCCTTACTTCTTTTTCTTTCAGATGAGCATATTATTATGCCTGACGAGTCCGAGTAGGCTATAAGCACAGGATAGGCAGCTGATACGGATTGAAAAGTTTTCGTAAACTTAGTTTTATTATTTTGTTTAAGGCATAGATATTGTAATAATTATTTTAATACTTATAGATATGTATATATATATGTCATGATGATTGATGGATGTATAGTTAGTTTTCATTGTACATTGTTGGATGTAGTAGCTTTCGCAGGTATCTTTTATGATTGTAAATTGGTTCATAGTTGGCATCCTTTCTGACTCGGTGTCATACAAGAGTTGCGACATCGGTGCCGCCTGTGTATTTGTTGTGGCAATTGGAATCCTCTGTTATGTTGTGAATTTTGTATAGGATTTTATACAGGTTTTATATTTGGCGTATATCTATTTCATAGATAGAATTCTACCGGATTTTTGGTAGAATTTTTGGCCCATCACAAATATCCAAAACTTTCTAGTCTCCGAGATCTAGCTACCTTCTTAGCTATCTTTTATCTCTAACCTTCTCATCAGGTTTCAGCTCATGAGTCCTTATTGGAAGGGGATAAAAATAGTAAGAGTGAGCTTTAAACTCAGTAAGGAACTATGAAAAATAAAACATGCAAACTTTCATGTGATACACACACACACATATATATATGTATTAGGAAACATTGAAGGGTTTAGGAAACAAATAAGCTTATTAGTGATGTAAATGCATGAAACAATGTGTGAACATAACTTGTGATCAAATTATTGTCTTGGTTCATGAACTTGAATTATTTTTTCCTCTATTCTTGAGTCTGAGAAACATTCTCAGAGCATCAATATGTATAAAAAGCACATGCATAAATCACTTATGAGCTTGTGATCCAAATCTTATCTTGATTACTTTATCTTTTTCTTTTATATAAATCTTCTTCTAATTTCTTAGTCTAAATTACTTACTAAAATCGTAAAATAGCTTAGAATTTTCTTATCTTTTAGAATAAATTCTTTTATTATCTTGAGGAACTAGGATTTGTAGACCTTACCAGCGGAAGGAATGAATAATTGAGGATAGATTGTGATATTTCACACAATCAAAGGCCTTAGTTCTTATTCTTTCATCATCATGTATCATCTCATGTGTCATCCTCATCTCGAAGACGATTATTTGATATTCATATATCATCTCATATTTTTCTCCTTATTTGCATCCCGAGGACCAAAATGATCTTATACTCTTGGTTCTTGGTTCTTTTTTTCTCATTCATACATAATCTTATGATGCCCCCTTATTTACATCCCCAGGACCAAGATGATTTTATATTCTTGGTTTTTGTCCTCCATAGTAATGCCCTGAAGAAGGTGGACCACGTATCACTTCGTGGATGGAGTTATCATCAATTACCATTGTAACTTTCTAAGGCTTGCCAAGAATATCACCCACTTCACTAAGCGGCCAAGATATGGGGCCAGAGTATCCTTGAGTCTCCATCACAATATTCGTGGTAGGCCAAAAATTGTTACTTGCTGAACAATCATTGGTCCAATTTCTTACAATTTTTACTTAATTTGGAGATATTGATTCTTTGTTCATAGTTCTTAACATTGATTCTCAATTTTCAGTGATCATTTCAACTTCACTTAATTGAATCTTTCAGTCAGTCTTAGAGTTCTCACACTTGGAGATCTCGATTTTTTTGCATTCTTAGTCTTGGTTTTCTTTCCTTAACGGCCACTTTAATTTCTCATCATTGCCCAATAAACTCACATAATTCTTTAATTAACATTTTTAATTCATAACTCAACGTTTATAACAATTTCATGTACTCATTCTTTATTTCTTAAGGATTACTTTATTTCACGTACATAAATCTTTTAGAATAACATCTAACCAAAATACAAATAATTTTCTTCAACACGTGTTCATACCTCATAATACAACATTTGCATATCATAATTTAATATTCATGTTCCTTGCTTCTTTACCTTAGTTCTTTAATCCTCAATTATCACTTTCCTTCACATAATTAATTCTTTCAGATAGTCTTGGAGTTCTCGATAATTTTTAACAATATAACTTTTATCACAATTTCAGAGAAAAGCATCCATTATACCTACATACTACATAATATCATATTTCCATGTCCTAATTTATTTTTCCCCATAATTATTCTCTAATTTTCGTTCTAGGGCTTGGTAAACAGTGTACTAATACAATCCGGTCATGTAAACCAAAGTATTTGCAAAAAACAAACTCACAGATCATAATACCCATGTTTAATCATGCACTTTATTGATAATATCATGAGAAAATTAGAAAACATGTGGTATTATATACAAATTTTTAAAGTGGAGGGTTTTGGAGCATACCAAAAACAGTAATAAAGAAAAACAGGGGTTAGGGTCTACTTATCTCTGCCTGATTTATTATTTTTCTTACTCTGATTAGGTTGAAAGTAGCTAAAAATCCTTCCCTTGTCTCTTTTCTCTTCCCTTTTCTCTCCTTTTTCTTCGTGTTCTGCTAACCCCTATTCTCTCTCTCCTCATTTTCCCTGTTTTAAACATGAAAAAAGTAGGTCGGTGGCGAGTTTAGTGAGCTGGCGCTTGAGCGCCAAGCGGACTAGCTCATAGTGGGCGCTCTCACCCTTGGAATTAATGCCACCATTCGGGCTCGTGCCAACGGTGAGCCTGGTACCAATTGGAATTGGCACATCATTTGCACTCGAGTAAGTAGCGAGCGTGGGCATTTTTGGAACAATCTGTTTTTGGCGTTCTTGTTTGGGCTCAAGCTTGCAGTGAACCCAACCTTGCTATTTGCTTTATTAAGGTTAATTTCTTATTTTTTTTTTCAATTTTTACTTATCATAAACTTAATTATATTTATATTAACTTAATAACTGTGATTTACCATATTCTAGAAATTAGGTCGTTATAATAGTGCTAAACATAAGATTTAATTGGGAATTGACATAGTAAATTCAAATTTAGAACAAAAGTTATAAATTTTGTGGACGAAATTTTTGTAAGGAGGATTGAATTGTAAGGCTCACAATCAATAGAATTATTACTATTTACATAATTGCCTCTTTTCTTCTTTCCTTGGATATAACTCAATAAATAAATTTTTGTCATTGGAGAAACCGCACGAAATTAGTCGAAGAAAAGTACGAGGTTGACCGGCTAAGAATGACTAAAGGAAAAATCCGGTCAACAGATCCGATCAACATCCTGTTGATCGGCAACGTTGAAAGAGTGATCTAGTCAATATTGTGTTGACTGGCTGGAAAAATATTAAGGGAATAATCTAGTCAACATAACCTTGACCGGTTGAGGAAGGATATGCATTTTGCTAATTGCCAAATGACTGGTTGCCAAATGAGCCGGTTGTCCCAAATACCTTGTGGCCGAAATAATCCACTCCGGCAAAATATCTACTTCGGTAGAAAGTTCATACTGGCCAAAATGATCATTCCGGCTAAAATGACCATACCGACCAAAATGATCATTTCAGTTAAAATGATTATTTCGGCCAAAATGACCATTTCAGCCTAAATGACCATTCCGGTAGTTATCACTCATACCGGCCAAAATGATCATTCTGGCCAAAATGACAATTTTGGCAATTGTGACGGAATAGATTTTTTTTTTTCAGATTATTTCATCAATACACACATCAGAAACTAAAGCCCCAGGATTAACAATATAAATTCTAGGAAAAATTTGGCAGAGTTTTCCCTAAAACTTTCTGAACTAATACAAGCAACCATAATAAAACATGCAATTACACAAATTTATATTTCAGCATACATTCACATTACAATTACAGGATCATTAGACGCCATGTACACCTCTATAGCTTTACTTTAACCATCGTATTTACTACACCGAAATTCAGATAAAAGATGCCTGCTAGAACCTGTTCATATCCATAAAGTAGATAGAAGAAGCAGAACTATTTTCATAAAATAAACCTACAGAAGCATAATTCATTATTCCAACAAAATATATAATAAGCTACGACATGTCATATACAATATCCATCCACAAAATCAAGTATTTATATTCAAAATTATCAACTCCCAAAATCTTCAAGATAGCTTTGAGCCTTCCAAAAGTCTTCTGGCTATGCTTATCTGCTCATTCTCGTCAGATACTAATTCCACTGTTCTATTTGGAGGGGAGAAAAATAACTAAGTGAGTCAAAATTCAATAAGGTAATAAAAAACATGCAGTGCAAATCTTTCACATAAACATGGGTACAGTAAAGCAAAGCTTATGGCATTTATCAAAGAACAGGCATGTACATGGAAAACATGAGAGCAATAGAAATTAGTTATAAACATGTATCAGAAATCATAAATCAGTAACTGGCCATACTTGTTCTTGGAAACTTAAAATTATATTTCAAAGAACCCAACTAGTAGACCTTAATAGCCGATAGGACAAATAATCGAGGATAGATTGTGTTTCACACATAATCAGAAGCTAGTAACAGTATAGTAAGAAACAGTGATATCCCTTTTGGTGGAATTATTTACAGAAATACCTCTCGAAGGCAGGACAGTGTGAAGGAACGAATTTTTTTTCCTCAAAAGTTTCTGTCAAGACAGGAACATGATTAACAGACTAAATTATAAGATAAGATTTCTGCAAAAATTTTGGCAGAGTCTCCCTTATAACTGGACGAAAATCCAAGAATACAACCTGTAAGATCAACCATTACAAGCACACAATTATCGATTATATATAATTTTTTTTACAACAAGCATACACAGGATCACATGTGCCATCCATGGCATAAATCTATAAAAGTATTAGCTATACTAATAGTTCAATAACGAGATACCGTCTAGGACCAGTATAGTATATCCAAAAGTTTAGAGCGGAAGCTAAACTAATAACCTGTAGAAGTATAGTTTTTTCCTTTTTTTTTACTATCTCATACATCATGCATTCTATACAAAATCCACATGTCTATGAACATCCATAAAAACAAGATCAGTATACAAAATTGCATGATCAGATAGGTCTTTACGTCACTGCTCTCCCAAAATAGTTCCTAATGCTTTAGGTCCTCCAAAGTCTTCAGAAATTTCTCTTGATCACTCTTTTTTATCAGGTACTAACTCTACTGTCTCATCTAGAGGGAAAAAAATAATAAAATAGTAAACCGGGGCCCAGTAAGGTACATACACATGAGCAGTAAAATAGTGATACAGAACGGTCATATAACTATGTATAAACAAAACGGTTAATCAGAATATAATCCAGGAAGTAGAGAAAACATACTTTGACGATATTAAACTTCAAAATAAAAAATCAATAGTCGATAAATACTAATCAGTAAATGTTAATTAGCAAACGAAAAACGGTAAGCAGTAGTCAGTGTTCAGTACTCGGTAAACTATGAATAGTAATTGATACTCGGTAGACGGTAAACGGTACTCCATAATAGGTAATCGGTACGGTAAACGGTAACATAATATATCGCTAACAGACCCTGCCAGTATACTCTATTAGCTGATGGGGCGAATAATAGAGGATAGATTGTATTCACTCAACACAATTCAAAGCCTGTGGCGGTATCCCATCTCACGGGATCGGTACGATATGCCACCCGAAGGTAGGCCGGTAACTATAATTCCTCTTGACCGTAATGCTGTGACGGAATAGATTATTCTCCATTGAATAACCTCCGTCAATGACTACACATACCCTAAAGCCCATAATTAAACTATGGACTTCTACAAAAAATCCGGCAGAGTTTCCTCTGCAACTGGACGAAAACCAAAAATACAACCTGTTAAAATAATATCCTGCACAAGCACACAACTAATCAAAAGGCTTAACTCAAAGCGTACAACACACCACACAGGATCACACGTCTGCCATATCATCCATGGCTCCAACACAGTACACAACCTACTATACTGGATCTAGAGAGATGCCATCTAATAAAATCAAACTCAAAACATATATATACAGACGCGGAAGCATAACTAAATCATCATATATGCAGAAACATAACAAATCACAAAAATAATAACAATAATGAGCCACGCTCAACTCTAAGTGGCTGCTCAAAATCCGATCCAATTCTGAGTCCAAAGCTTTCGCGCACTCTCCGTCCAGCCAATCTCAATAAGCAAGCTTATCTCCTTGCTCTATCTATCCGGCGTCGGCTAGGTATTCTCATCTGAAAGAGACAACAACAGTAAGAGTGAGCTTACAGCTCAACAAGTATAATCATAAACACAACACCAATACACGTGCAAGAACTGAAACGAGAGGGAATACACACACTCTCCACACTCAAGGAATAGGACAGGGAATAGGAAGCAACTGGAATCACTCGATTCCTACAGTTCTCATGATTACATCGATCGATCATTAATCTGAAACACTGATTTTCACTGTTCTCACGGCTTCATCTTGAATCACTGGGTTCACGCAGTTCTTGCGGTTCATCGATTGGATTTTATTCATTATCATTATTACATCATCTTTGCGGATCCCGGCTAGTAGATCGTACTAACCAACGATGCGAGAGAACGAGGACAGGAATGTGTTCGTTACACATTCTAAAGCCACGGCTACTACTTTCGGTCGGTAGCACACGACCCTCGGTTGCATCCATGCAACAATCATCACAGACGACTACATCTCAATAAGTAGCGTCGAGAGACACACCCCACACCCCCGGGGTCCAGGGCAATCCTCGCTCTTCCACAGTAGTTTCCTAAAGCGTACCACAGACATCACCCGCTCCCATGAGCGGCCGGAATACGTGGCCAAGTATTCATCGGGTTCACACCGCGATGGACATGGTATACTAAAGAATACTACCCATACGACTCAGGGTCCTAGTTTCAAGATTAGGTTCAACACGTGGAGAGGGAAATCCACATTTGCCACACACGATCAAATCTCAGGAAACCTCATTCCCATCACAATTATCTCCAACCGAGAAATTACATCATCAAACACATCTCCATCCAGGAGACCACATCATCACAAGCACAATGTGGACTCCCTTTCATTCACAGCACGGTTCACGATATCCAATGGGACTCAATTCCCTTAATCCACAACAAAACATCACAAGTTCACGGGAGAGATTAGATTTCATACCTCAAACGATCACGAGTCACTTTGGAACCTTTGAGACTCATTCTCCTGCCTTCAGCACACAGATTCACATTCGGGGCTCACATTTACGTTTAATCGGTTAAACGTTACTTTCACAACTATTTTGAAGGCATATCACATTACATTTCTCATTTTATTTCAAGTAAACATCATCGGATTTCCTTTCGAACACCCGGACGCCACACACGGTTCGATACTTGGAAATTGGGCGTCCGGTGGATTCGTACGTACACCTTGTACACAAGATTACACATTTGGGATCGATTTAACTTATCACGAGGGTGGAAGTATGCAACTTCCCATTCATTTTTGGATTATCCACAACGGGAAGCTTTTAAAGCTTCCGGATGCCACGAACGGATCAAATCTTACGGGATTCGGCATCCGGTCAATATATACATACAATTGGGGTACGGGTATTCATATTCTAGGAACACATCATCATTTTACGAAGGTGACAACACGCAAAATCCACCTTCCGGCTCGGGTGAACAGTAACAGCGCCCATTTAATGGGCTCGGAGGCCGCGAACGGGTCCAAACGTGCAAGATCGGACCCGCGGCCGACATATATACATCATTGGGACGTGGGGATTCCAATTTTGGGGTCAATTTCACGATACAAGGCCGGGAAACGGGAAACCCCCAAAATCTCGTAGGTTAGGGTTTCGGTAAAACCAACCCGGGCGAATCGGACACGATTCGGACAACTAACCACATTTTCTTGGACCTCAAGGCATGGGTTTCGAGATTCTAACATTCCCCGTGGGTATCGACACAAAATACCCAACGAAAATACACAAAATATCGAAAGAGAACGAGAAGTGGATATGAGAACACTTGCCTCGATGCGTGCTTTCACCTTTATACCTGGCTCTCGGGCGGAATCGGACTCCCGGGCTCGATCTCCTTCCTTCTCTCTCTAGTCGCGCCCCTCTCTCTCTCTAAAACCCTCGGCCGGTCGTGAAATGAGGAAAAACGAAGGCGCGGCGCGAATTTATACTGCGCCGGCCGGGCCACTGCTGTCTGCCGCTCGCTTCTGGTTTTTCTGCTCGAGCCACGGCTCGAGCGCCCAGCAGGCGCAAGCCTGCTGGTAGGGCTTCAACAGCCCGGACCCGAATAATTTTCCCGATTTTCCTTTTGGGACCAAACCTTAATCATCCCATAGAATTAGTATTGATCATTTGCATACTAATCACCTCATAATTATCGGGTTCATAAATCCGGAACCTCACAAATGCCCCGAGGAAGGGCGGACCACAAATAACTCTATGGACAGAGTTATCCTCGATTATCATCGAAAAGTCTTAAGGCATGCCGGAGAATCAATCTGGACTGTAGTCAATCCCAGGTCTTAAATAATAGTAACGGAAATAACCTTTTTATTAAAAACCCCTCTTTCACAATCATAGTTTCACAGTGTACTTTCAGTTTTACTTCAACGATGTATGAAATTTTCGTCAGTATAAGTCCGTGCAAATTTTCAGAAATAAATTATACGGGGAGCTTCTCTTCAATATCAATTAACTTTTATATAACTGGAGCTTTGGTTAAAAATCACTAAAACCCCTTCATTTTCGTACTTAGTGCTTCGCCCAAGCCTTCGGACTCAAATCGACATCTATACATGTGCTTATTTGTGAAATAAATGCCATAAATCTATGCATATATATTAAATCATGTAATTTACTCAAACTTCACAATATTTTCGAGCTAGGGTTTCATCACATATTTTTCGAAACTAAATTGAACACTATTTACTTGCATGTACATAAAATCGAAGCCAAAACTTGCAATAAATACGGGTAAACACAACATCTAACCAAATAATTGAAGGAAACATGCTTCATTTACTTTAAACATGCATCGACATCATTTTAAAACATCTTTATCAACTTTAAAGTAAGAAGAAATGGTAAAAACGAAAAACAACGTACGAAGTACACTTACCTTGGCCCGATCTACCGTTATTTCTACCGGGAGTGAATTGGAACAAGCGATTCTCCTCTTTCCTCTTCTTCGTCTGTGCCTCTTCTCTTTCTCTCCCACTTTCCTTTTCCCCTTCTATTTATAATAAAACGAAATCAGAACACAGGCAAAAGTCGGGGCTGCGCTTGAGCGCGGCTCGAGCACTCAGCGAGCGGGCCATATTCTGTTTTTTGCTCTCGAGCTGCCAGCGGGCGCGCGACGAGCGGGCTACCTTTTGCTAAATGAGCTCGAGCAGCTGGCGGGCGCGCGGCGACATTCTGCCAAACAAGCTCGAGCGCTCGGCCGGCGCGCAGCGAGCAGGGCAACTACTAGATTTTGCGCTCGCTGCAACGCCTCGGGTGCACAGCAGGCGCCACAAGGCTGCTTGCTGATCTCAAATATTTTTTTAACTTTTTACTTTTAACCATCATTTTTCACTATAAGTTTGGCCTCTTAATAATACTCATCGTTCTAATTACTTCCAAATTTTCACGTTTTCGGTTCCAGGGCCTCACACCCTCCCCCACTTAAAGAAATTTCGTCCTTAAAATTAAATAAACTACATACCTCAAGAGAATAAGTGGGGATACTTGTTTCGTATCTCATCTTCGCGATCCCATGTGGGCTCCTCCGGTAAATGATTTCTCCAAAGCACTTTCATTACGGGGATGGTCTTCGTTCGCAACTTCTGATCCTTTCGATCTATAATTTACAGTTGTTCCTCAATGTAGGATAAATCCTTATCAATAGATAAAGATCCATAGTCAATCACATGCGCTGGATCATGGACGTACTTCCGAAGCATTGATACATAAAATAAATCATGTACGCCCGTCAGATAAGTTGGTAACGCCAACCTATAGGCTACCTCCCCGATCCTTTCCAAAATCTCAAAAGGGCCAATGAACCGTGGCTTCAGATTTCCCTTCACTCCAAACCAGAATGTGCCCTTGGATGGTGAGACCTTTAGAAACATAAGATCTCCTACCTCAAAACTCAATTCTATCATACGCCTATCCACATAGCTTTTCTGTCGGCTCTGAGCAACCTTCAAACTGTCACGAATCACCTTAATCTTCTCTGCTGTCTCTTTCATAATTTTCGGGCCCAAAATCCTTTTGTCTCCAATCTCCTTCCAGTGAATCGACAACCTACACTTTCTCCCCTACAACACCTCAAAAGGTGCCGTGTCGATACTAGCTTGGTAGTTGTTATTATAAGCGAATTCAACTAGTGTCAGATAAGTATTCCAAGTTCCTTTCATCTCCAAAACAGAGGCCCTCAATATATCTTAAGAATCTAAATGGTACGCTCAGATTGGCCATCGGTCTGGAGGTAATACGCAGTACTGAACTTTAACTTTGTCCCCAACTCCTTATGCAAGCTCTCCCAAAACCTTGAGATAAAACGTGGATCTCTATCAGATGCAATAGAGGCAGGAACTCCATGAAGCCTCACGATCTCATTTACATATTGCTGAGCCAACCTATCACACGAATAGGTCGTCCTGATCGTCAAGAAGTGGGCTGATTTTGTCAGCCGATCAACTATAACCCACACGGCGTCATGATTCCTAGGAGTCCTCGGCAAACCCGATACAAAGTTCATAACAATGTTTTCCCTTTTTCAGCTCGGGATTGGCATTGGCTGTAACAGTCCAGAAGGCTTCCTCCTTTCAGCCTTCAGTTGCTGACATACCAGACACTTCTCCACGTAAGCCATGATTTCTCTTTTCATATTTTTCCACCAGAAGGTTTTCTTTAAATCCTGATACATTTTATTTATCCCCGGGTGGATTGTATACCGAGACTGGTGAGCCTCCTTCAAAATTTTCTCCTTCAACCCTTTATCATCCGGTACATATAATTAATCTCTAAACCTCAACATACCATCAGCCCGAATGTTAAAATCAGCTTGAGACTATTTACTCAAATCACTAACAATGTCCATGAGAAAAGGATCATTCACCTGTTTCTCTTTAGCTTCACTAACTATCTCTGGTTGAATCTGAAAGTACGACAGCAGCATTCTATCACCTTTGGCATAATGTTGGATATCATACTGCTTCAAATAATCCAACATCTCCATCTGTTTGACCTGTAGGCACGCCACATAACTAGATCGACGACTCAATGCGTTCGCTACTATATTGCCTTTTTCCGGCTTGTACTGTATCTCGTAATCATAACCTTTCAAAAAATCGAGCCATCTCCTTTGCCTCATGTTGAGTTCCTTTTGCGAAAATAGGTACTTTAAACTTTTGTGGTTTGAGTACACAAGTAATCTCTCACCATATAGATAATGTCTTCAAATTTTTAATGCAAAGACTACAGCAGCAAGCTTGAGATCATGAGTAAGGTAATTTTTCTCATGCACCTTCAATTGCCCAGATCCATATACCATGACTTTATCGTGCTGCATCAACACACACCCTAGACCAGCCTTAGAGGCGTCACAATACACATCAAAACATCCTGAACCCTCTGGAATGATCAACACTGGAGTGGTGGTCAAACAATCCTTCAGCTTGTGGAAGCTCAGATCACACTCCTCTACCCATACAAATTTAACCACTTTCTTCAGCAACCGAGTCAGAGGCATAGCAATTTGCGAGAAATTCTCTACAAAATGCTTGTAATATCCCGCCATACCAAGAAAGCTCCTAACCTCGGTCACAGAAGCTTGTTTGCTCCAATTTGTAATAGCCTCTACTTTCTTGGGATCCACAGAAATGCCACCATTAAAAATCACATGCCCCAAAACTATCTCCTTCTCGAGCCAGAACTCGCATTTACTCAGCTTGGCAAACAATCTTTCCTCGCGAAGCACTTGAAGTACCTTCCTCAAATAAATTTTGTGCTCATCATGATCCTTTGAATAAATTAAGATATCATTAATGAATACCACCACAAATTTATCCAAGTACGACCTGAAAATCCTATTCATCAAATCCATAAAAGTAGTTGGAGCATTTGTAAGGCCGAAAGGCATAACAAGAAACTCATAGTATCCATAACGTGTTCGAAAAGCTGATTTAGCCACATCCTCCGGCTTGATCCTCAATTGGTAAGAACCGGACCTCAAATCAATCTTTGAAAACATTCGAGATCCTTAAAACTGATCAAATAAATCATCAATGTACGGTAGCGGGTATTTATTTTTAATCGTGATCTTATTCAACTCATGATAGTTTACACACAATTTCAAAGACCCATCTTTCTTCCTTATGAACAACACCGGTGTATCCCAAGGAGATACACTCGGTCTGATAAAATTCTTGTCTAATAACTCCTGCAATTGCAACTACAACTCCTTCAATTCAGCCAGCTCCTTCAATTTAGCCGGAGCCATACGATAGGAGGATTTAGAAAATGGACTAACACTAGGAACAATAACAATCTCAAACTCAATTTCTCGGTGTGGAGGCAATCCAGATAACTCCTTTGGAAATACATCCTCAAAGTCACAAACAACCAAGATATTCTTAGCCGGCACACTATGACTTCCAGTAGTGCAGGCACATGCCAAGTAAGCTCTACATCCGCTTCTTATCAAATGCTTAGCATGTAAAGTAGAGATCAACACAGGCACCCCCTTTTTCTTAATACCCTGAAAGAAATAGGGCTCCATTCTAAGAATATTAAAACATACCTGCTTCAGAAAATAGTCAATACTGGCATGATATTTAGCCAACCAGTTCATTAGGATCACGTCAAAATCACTCATGTTTAACAACACTAAGTCCACAAGCAAACGATTTCCATTCACCTCAACTATACATTCTGAATACATAACATCCGTAATCACAGAAGATCCGGTGGGAGTACACACAGATAATTCACAATCTAAAATACACGGGGCAGATACAATACATCATGCAAATCACGAAAAAAAAATGAATGGGTAGACCCCGAGTCAAATAATATGGATGTAGAAACTCCACAAATAAAAAGGGTACCTTCCACAATATTCGGAGATGCCTCCGGATATTGAATAGCCACCGCGAAGGCCTTTGCCGAGACAGTAGGCTTCTTTCCTTCTAGCCTCGGAGGTAGCAGACAGTCCTTGAGAATGTTGCCTTGCTGGCCACATCTGAAACACACTCCCGACATCTTATAGCATGCTTGTCCTGGATGTTTCCTCCCACAGAAGATACAGTCATCAGCCGACGCTCTAGTACTGGTTACTGACTGAGCCGATACAATACTCTTTCCCTTGTCAGCCGCCTTAGTCTTCTTGGACTATCCAGAAGACCCCGCAACTGATCCGGTACTTACTTCCACTCGGCTGGCGGTCATCTTTGCGTAGAATCTCTCTGTTTTCGCCTCCTTCTCATAAATCACTGCTCGGTCTAGGATCTCGACATAAGTTTGGAGCTTTAAAATAGACAATAACTTTCTAATGTCATCCCGTAGCCCTTGTAGGAACTTCGCTTTCCTCTACTCATCCTCTACGTAGAAAGGTGCAAAATGGGACAACTCCGTGAACTTGGCATCATACTCTTTGACCATCATGTTCCCTTATCTTAATCTCATAAATTCTTACTCCTTTGACCTTGGAGATTGGATGGGAAGTACTTTTTTAGAAATGCATCCTCAAATATCTCCCAATTAATGACTTCATTAGGCACTCTCATTGCCCTTTTCTACATATCCCACTAACTATCAGCTTCACCTTCCAGCTTGTACGCCGCAAAGGTAACCTTTTCTCTATCGGTATAGCTAAGCACAGCAAATATCTTCTTCATCCTTTTCAACCATACGTCTGCTTCAGCTAGATCAGGCTTTCCTAGGAAGCCCGGTGCTCGTTCAGCTGTGAATCTATCATATGTCGTGGGACCAAGAAGTGTTAGAGTTGGCTCGGGAGTAGGAATTGGAGCCATATGCTTTTACTCGACATATTCTACTACATTGATCATTCTCTCCAATAGATCAATATAAGCGGCCTCTCTATCATAGGGCATGCTAACGCCACCGCGGTCATTCCTTCTACCTCTTCTACTTGCCATTCTATAATCAAGGCAAACACAAGGCTGTAAGGACAAGGATTCAATGGAATGAGAAAGAAATATTCAACAGCTTTAAGAAATTTTTAATCTATCCTAAGAACCAATCTCTTAAAGATCATAACTGTCTTAACTTCATCTACTTATTCTTACAGGAATTCTACTCAGAGATTCAATCCTATACTTCCGCTTTTTGATCAATTAATTCCTAAGACATCTCAATTCTCTGATGCCAAATGTGACGGAATGGATTTTTTTTCTCAAAAGCTTCCGTCAAGACAGGAACAGGATTAACAGACTAAATTATAAGGTAAGATTTTTGCAAAAATTTTGGCAGAGTCTTCCTTATAACTGGACGAAAATCCAAGAATACAACCTGTAAGATCAACCATTACAAGTACACAATTATCGATTATCCATAATTTTTTCTACAACAAGTATACACAGGATCACATGTTCCATCCATGGCATAAATCTATAAAAGCATTAGCTATACTAACAGTTCAATAACGAGATGCCGTCTAGGACTAGTATAGTATATCCAAAAGTTTAGAGAGAAAGCTAAACTAATAACCTATAGAAGCATAATTTTTTCCTTTTTTTTACTATCTCATATATCATGCATTCTATACAAAATCCACATGTCAATGAACATCCATAAAAACAAGATCAGTATACAAAATCGCATGATTAGACAAGTTTTTACGTCATTGATCTCCCAAAATAGCTCCAAATGCTTTAGGTCCTCAAAAGTCTTCAGAAATTTCTCTTGATCATTCTTTTTCGTCAGGCACTAACTCAACTGTCTCATCTAGAGGGGAAAAAATAATAAGATAGTGAGCCGAGGCCCAGTAAGGTACACGCACATGAGCAATAAAACAGTGATGCATAATGGTCATGTAACTATGCATAAACAAAACGGTTAATCAGAATATAATCCAGGAAGTAGAAAAAACATACTTTGACGGTATTAAACTTCAGAATCAGAAATCAGTAGTCGATAAACAGTAATCAGTAAACGTTAATTAGCAAACGGAAAACGGTAAGCAGTAGTCGGTGTTCAGTATTCGGTAAACTGTAAACAGTAATTGATACTTAGTAGACGGTAAACGATACTCCATAATTGGTAATCGGTATAGTAAACGGTAACATAACATATCAGTAACAGACCCTGTCAGTATACCCTACTAGTTGAGGGGGCGAATAATCGAGGATAGATTGTATTCACTCCACACAATCCAAGGCTTGTGACAGTATCCCATCTCACGGGATCTGTGAGGTTCCCAAATCAAAAATAGAATTAACATGAGGCTAGGAATATTTCTCTTCATAATATTACAGTATTGGATGATTAAATGTATGTATTAGCAGAACATGGTAAAAAAATCTTGGAACCTTTGATGTTAAAAACGCCACCTGAAGCTTCCCCGCTCGCCACGCACTCGAATCCGCTCGACCCCAGAATCCAGTAGCCCCGCCGCCTGATGCGCGCTCGAGCCCGCTCGAGCAGAATTTTTAGAACCTTTTGGAAAGCTCTCGTGCTCGATAGAAGCTCGAGCTCCGCTCGAGCGAAAACTCCAGAGCCTTCCAGAACCTTCCACCGCTCGCTGATCACTCGTCGGGCGCTCGAGCGGCCCGAAGACTATAAATATGCGGCCAGCCATTTGCGAGAGCAATCGGGGAAAGGAAGAGAGGGAGAAAGAGAGAGAGAGAAAGAGAGAGAGGAGGAGGCACGCGAAGAAGAAGGAAGGAAAATGCAGGCTTTCGAGCCCGATTCCGAGCTCAAGCTAGTTGGAGAACATGTGGAGCACAACGAGGCAAGTGTTCTCATACTCACTATTTGTTCTCTTGTAATTTTTATTCGTTCCCCATTGGGTATTATCAGCTCGATACCCACCCAAAATGTGAAGAAAATACATAGCCCATAATTTATAATGAACATGTAACCCTTTGCCCAAATTATGGTCCGAATCGACCGGTTTGGTACTACCAAACCCTAACCCCACGCCAAATTCGGGTTCATTGTTTTTCCCTTCAAATTATATTAATTTGACCTCAAAATATGAATTACCATGTCCCAAATATGTATACATATTGACCGAGTGTCCGATTTCACAAGAATCGACCCATTCACGGTGTCCGAATCCTCAACTAAATGCTGTCACTGTTTATACGAGAATAAGAAGGAAAAATTACATGTTTATCTTCCTTTAATTATCATGAAAATTATGACTAATTGTTTAAATATAATTATAAGCTTCGGATTAAATCTATGTGTACCGTTGGCAATGAAACGGGCACCGGTGGGGAAGAAGTGAGAAATTCTAAGCATCGTATAAGCAATCGAAGAAAATTCCACATGACATGCGTGATTACAATGTGAAATGCTTAAGTTTCCAAAGTGAGATAAGAAACGAATGAGTAAACGGAGAGAAGTCCACAATGTGATATGAACGATAGAACCTCCCAAATGGCGGGAGAAACGATACATGAGATACGGTGGACTTTCCCTCAAATGAATATGAAAATAGAATCATGAAACTAGGACCACGGACTTTTAGATGGGTAGTATTCTCTGGCTTGACACGTCCATCACGGTATAAACCCAAAGAATACTTGGGCCACGTATTCTGGTCGCTTGTGTGTAAGCGGGTGGTGTTCGTATCACGCCTTAGGATACTATTGTGGAAGAACGAGGACTGCCCTAGTACCCCAGGGGAATGGGGCGATTTACGGCACGATGTGCATGACCCCCCGGATGGGTCATAAAAGATAATCCCTCACGGCCTTAGATCATGTGGAGTATCATGATCCTTTAATAGGTTATTGTTTGGGTATCCTTTAGTAATCCTTTCCGAGTCGGCGTTGTACCTAAGTTATGACGTCGGTGCCACCGGAGGTGTTGTGGTGGCTATGTGATCCTGTGGTTTGTTGATATATATATTATGGATTGTTGTACAGGATTAATTACAGGTGTGTGTATCTGATTTACAAACAAAATTCTGCCCAATTTTCTGTAGAAATTTATAATATCAATTATGGACATTAGTGGATGTAACTATTGACGGAGGGTTATTTAAGAAAATAACCTAGTCCGTCACAGGATCAGTACGGTATGCCACCCGAAGGTAGGCCAGTAATGGTAATTCCTCCTGACCGTAACGCCCTGAGGAAGGGCAGACCACAAATAACTCCATGGACAGAGTTATCCTCGATTACCATCGAAAAGTCCTAAGGCATGTCGGAGAACCTATCCGAACTGTAGTCAGTCCCGGGTCTTAAATAACAGTAACGAAAATAACCTTTTTATTAAAAACCCTCTTTCACAATCATAGTTTCAGTGTACTTTCAGTTTTACTTCAACGGTGCATGAAATTTTTGTCAGTATAAGTCCGTGTAAATTTTCAGAAACAAATTATATGGGGAGTTTCTCTTCAATATCAATTAACTTTTATATAATTGGAACTTTGGTTAAAAATCACTAAAACCCCTTCATTTTCGTACTTAGTGTTTCGCCAAAGCCTTCAGACTCAAATCAATCTTTATACATGTGCTTATTCGTGAAATAAATGCCATAAATCTATGCATATACATTAAATCATGTAATTTACTCAAACTTCACAATATTTTCAAGCTAGGGTTTCATCACATATTTTTCAGAACTAAATCGAACACTATTTACTTGTATGTATATGAAATCAAAGCCAAAACTTGTAATAAATATGGGTAAACACAAAATCTAACCAAATAATTAAAAGAAACATGCTTCATTTACTTTAAACATGCAACATCATTTTAGAATATCTTTATCAACTTTAAAGTAAGAAGAAACGGTAAAAATAAAAAACAACGTCCGAAGTACACTTGCCTTGGCCCAATCTACCGTTATTTCTACCGGGAGTGGATTGGAAGAAGCGATTCTCCTCTCTCCTCTTCTGTTCTTCCTCTTCTTCATTCGTGCCTCTTCTCTTTCTCTCCCACTTTCCTTTTCCCCTTCTATTTATAATAAAACGAAATTAGAACGTTGACAAAAGTCGGGGCCGCGCTCGAGCGCGGCTCGAACGCTCAGCGAGCTTGCCATATTCTGTTTTTCACGCTTGAGCGGCCAGTGGGAGCGTGGCGAGCAGGCTACCTTCTGCTAAACGAGCTCAATCGGCCGACGGGCGCGTGGCGAGCGGTGACATTTTGCCAAACACGCTCGAGCGCCCAGTGGGTGCGCGGCGAGCTGGGCAGCTACTTGATTTTGCGCTCGCTGCAGCGCCTCGGGCGCACAGTAGGCGCCACAAGGCTGCTTGCTGATCTCAGATATTTTTTCAACTTTTTACTTTTAGCAATTATTTTTCACTATAAGTTTGGCCTCTTAATAATACTCATTATTCTAATTACTTTTAAATTTTCACATTTTCTGTTCCGGGGCCTCACAGTCAGACTCAGTATAGTATTCTTCAGTGTTAAGGCCCCAAGGAAGGACGGACCATGTATCACTTCATGGATGGAGTTATGCCCGATTACCATTGTAACGTTCTAAGACATATTGGACAACCTTACCTGACCATATATCGGCCTTAGGTTCTATTCAACAGAACTGAAAAGACCTTTCTTCTTATTCTTTAGCTCTTAATTTATCATACTTTAGAAAGTTAGTCATACTTATACAGATAATCCTTCAGATAGCTTCAGAACATTTCAGAAGTTTAACAGTATAATTCCTTGGGACATTTTCAGGTAAAAATCATCTCATAAGCATTAACATTTTGCAAAATCACATTTACATCTTAAAATTAAGAAACTTAAACACCAAATCCATAATTTTTATTCTAAGGTTTCATGCGAAACTTCCAGACTTAAATCGAGCATAAAACATGAGCCAAATCGCGAAATCAAAGTCATAATTCACAATACATATGAATAAATATAAGATCTATCTAAACAATTAAGAGAAACTTGCTTCATTTACATTAATCATGGAGGAAGAAGGCTTTAAAGCATAAATATCAAAATAGAAATATTAAAAAGAAATAAAAGTGAAAAATAACGTCTGAGGTACACTTGCCTTCACCCGATTTACCGTTTTTCTTACTTGGATCAAATTGGAACAGCCAAAATCTCATTCCCTTTTCCTTTCTCCTTCTTCCTCCTTCGCTGTTCTTCGTGGTCGTGCTCTCTAATTTCTCCCCTTCCCCTTTTATGACAAAAACGAAATTAGTGGGTTGCCAAAAATCGGGCTTATGCTCGAGCACCTAGCGAACGTACGTCGAGCGCACCTTCATTGGAATCGGCACCTTCCATCTCGCTCGACCAAGTGGCGTGCGCAAAAGCTACTGGAATTGGCACCATCCTTTGCGCTCGAGCGAACGGCGTGCGCACCCCTTTCCGGAGCAATCTATTTTTGGCGCTCTTTGCTGGGCTTGAGCCAGCAACGAGCCAAACTTTGCTACTTACTACACTAAAACACTATAAAAATGGTAAATAACGTCAGAAATACACTTGCCTGAGCCCGATCTATAATTATTCTTACTTTGATCAAATCTGGACGGAAGGTTTCCTCCCGTTTCTTCCCTTTCCTCTCCTTCCGCTTCCTCTCCTCTCGTGTTTTGTCGAGCCCTCCTGATCCCTGTTCCCCAAATAACCTCAAACATCTCTTTAAAATACGAGAAAAAGAGGAACATGTGTGTGTCACACAATTGGCGCTCGAGCAGCCTCATAGGCTACCACCGCCCTGCTACGCCTGAGGTGCCACTCGGGGGTGCCTTTGCACTTTTCCACCTTGCTCGGCGCTTGAGCGTCGAGCATTCTTTTGGCCATTTCGCTCCTTTTTGTTTTGATATCAAATCTTTTCTTATTTTTAAATATAATCATAATTATTATCAACTTA